>LOJH01035450.1:0-12399 GCA_001685095.1 Ellobius talpinus | reverse complement strand
CACGCACGCACGCACGCACGCACAACTACACATCACAGTCACGTACAGTTACATTCACATATACACAGACTCACACAATAGTAATTATTATTTGGGGAAGCATGTTCTTGATATAGGCTTGACTGGAAATTTTATGCAGGTTGCCCTCCCTTGAAAAGCATAAGGAAGAATCTGGAAAACCCAAAGTCTATCAGAAAAGAATAGCAATCCAGATTCAGAGTTCTGTGTGGTCTTGTCCTTTCACAGAGTCATCCAGACACAACTGTGGCAAGTTGTTAATGCTTCAAACCTGTTCTTTAGACACAGAAGAATGACCAATGACACCAAACCTGTTTGGAGGGGCCATGCCAAACTGGCTGGCGAATATTTTAAATGTCATAATTCTACCCTATGCTTCTAGGAGTAAATGTGCCCCTAACACCATTTGCCAAAGAGGCTACGGTGTAAAGCAGGGGTTCCGTGGACTTACCCAAACACATTGCATGTCTGACATTTGCCTTCTTAAAATGTTTGTGTCTAACAGATTGTCTTGATTCTGGTGATAAGATTTGCCAAATTTCTGAAATATTTGCACATGTAGAATCAAGAAGTACTGTATTCGTCAGGATTCTCCAGGCTAGCAGAACTCACATAATAAACACACGCACACGGGATTTATCGGAATCACTTACAGGCTGAGGTCCAACTAATCCAACAATGACTGGCCACAAATGGAAAGTCCAAGAACCCAGCAGTTCCTCCATCCATGAGTCTGGGTAGCTCAGCTGGTCTTCAATAGGTGCTGGAATCCCAAAGAATAGACCCTAAGGCCAGTGAAGGAACAGACTTGCTAATGAGGTCAGAGCAAGCAGACAAAGAGCAGAAGCTTCCTTCTTCCAAGCCTTTATGTAGGCTCCCAGCAGGTGTGGCCCAGATTAAAGTGTATCTTCCCTCCTCAAGATCCGAATTAAAGACTTGTGCCTTCCTGCCTCAAAGGTCTGAACTAGAAGTGGATTCAACCCCTTCAAACCAAGCAAACAATCTCTCACAGATATGACCTCCATTTCTAAACAGAGTTTCATTCCAGATATACTATGAATAGTCACTACAAGTACCAAGATGCATCAACATTTTTAGCCACCTCGCCAACTCTGGAAACATACAGTCTCCTAGTCAAGGAAGAGGACTGTCTCTGCTCTGTTTCATCCCTGCCCTTTTCTGGTCTAAACATGTGAGAAGGGACTTGGAGCAAAGAAAGGCAGAAGAAGAGAAACTTTCATTGTGAACACTGGAATTTAAGTTCCATATAAGTTTTATATACCATAATACTTTTCAATTTTTTCCAATTTTTTAAGTGGAGAACCAGTCTTAGCTTACAATCGTACAAAAGGAAGTGGCAATAGATTTTGCCAGCTCCTAAGGTATTTCCCAAACTGTTTTAATCCAGCTTTAATCAGTTCAGTGCCCCTCCCTGCTACTATTCAGAGGAAGAGTGGTGCCTCTGCAACAATATACTCCTTTCCTAGTACAGCAATGCCCCCGCCTTCCTTATACATCACAGCAAAGGCCACAACAGAGCAATACTCTCTCCAAACCAGACTCTATAAGTAAATCCTGGAGAATTATTTCCTGGATATTCTGTGAATCTTGGGGAATTAGATTTTCCAAAGTCACATCATTATTATTTGTTAGATTTATCCAGGCCCCAAGATTAAACTAGATCTGAGGACATGGGAGGCAGATGCCATCTCGCTGTTATAGACCCACAGTTCCTTTCAGTCTCTTAGTTCAAGACAGAGTTATATTGAGTTTTATGGGCTACCTGGGATTACAGGCCTCAGCCAATAGGCCCAGCACTGTTTGATGATCTTGACATCAGAAATGGCAAGTCTTTTACCTTTTCTTTAAAAGGCTATCTTCCCCAAACAGATTCCTTGGATTTAAATAACCTTTTAAATGCACTTAAAGTAAAATAAAAATTTCATTCTTGTTCTTTTATGACTCACACAACTCAAGAAACCACATGTTGACTAGAAGCCACTTACCCTCGTAATTAGTGTCTGGACTTTCTTCTCCAACCACAAGCAAGGCAGTTTTGATGGGATAGCTGTACCTGGTCTATAACTAAGCTCTCTTGATAATCTAAACGACCTTCATCCAAGAAAGAATATCAAAGCTGAATCACTGTCTCATTGCTTTGTTTAATGAAACTGTCCAGGGCACAGTGGCATACTCCTGTAATGCCAGGGGATCAATACAAGCTTAAAGCCATTATGAGCTGTCTTCTGAGCTACATACCTCAAGAATAATTAATCCATTAAAAATTTAAAGCAAATTTTATGAAGAACAAAGAGCTTATTTTGACCATTTTTTGAAAAGGAAATCAAGAATAATAAAAAACTATTATCTTCAATTTTAGCAGTGAGTGTTTAGCATTAATCAGACTGAGTCTCTAAGACTCCAAGGCTCAGAAAACTTGAGGCTAGATTGACTGCTACGCAAATGTCATTGTGTAGCAAAACAGGACACAATTCTATCTCATGGACTGCTGAGCATAAGATAAATGTCACCCCCAATCTTGTTATAAAATTGACCCCTTTGTCAATGTTTTCTGGAAACATAGCCTTTGCAGCATGGATGAAGAGGCTCCCCACACTCCCACATGACCTAGTGATTACTGCCTGAATCCTACATTGCCTGAATCTCTATGATCACGTTAGACATTTAAAAGTTTCAGATCTATGGTCACTATTAAATGCATGCTTTTATATGTTTGGTTGGAAACAACCCTCCCACATTTGAAAATAATGAAAGCTGGAAGAAACAAGTATACATCCCTAAACCAGCAACCTTATTTTGGTATTTTGTCTAGTTCACAGTTTCTGAATCAATGCTGTATCTCCACGAGGTAAGAAAGCTAAGAGATGTGGGTTAGCACTTACTCATGGGTAAAAGTGATATTTGATGTTATGAGGTCCAGATGGTTCTAATAGAAGACCCAGAGTTACAGATAACACTTAAACAAATTTCTGAGGGGATGAAATGTGAATCCAATCTTCTCCATCCTTACACTCTCTAAAATTTATAGTGTTCTTATATTAACTATTTTTTCAAAATGAGCTTAAAAATCTTATGCAAAGAAGCGTGATTATCACAAGCGAAGAGCCGGGGCTGGCAGGCTCAGAAGCACCAGCGCTCTTTCCAGTTCCCAGCATAGGGCTTCTTTATCCCATCAATACCTCCACTCAGTGCCAATTGGTCAGGTCTCCACGAGGATGGTTAATCAGGGCAACAATGAAGCGTGTGCCACTGGAGAGCCTTTCAAATGTACTACAGCTGAGGTCTGAACTCAGCATCGGTGAGTTTTAACTTTTTAAAGTTTTTAAATTTTCTGGACTGGAATTTTTTTTTGCACCTCAAAGATATTATGAAGATAAAATTAAGAATGCTTTTCAAGTCATCATTTCCTACTGACTTATCTCCAGCCCCGACCTCTTTGTCTTTCTGGTCTATGAGTTGGAGACAAGTTTCTTCATACCCACAGCCAAATCAGGGGAAGGCGGTCACATACACACAACAGACATTAAATGGCTCATTTTAAAATTATTTTATCACATCTATTATTCACAGGAGATGAAGAATAATCAAATTAACAACATAGTTTGGTTACAAAAAACAAAAAAACCCTCTTTCACAAAACAATATATTAATATGTAATGCACCAACTAGAACTAGCCGTTTCTTTATAGAAAAGTGGAGATTGAGAGAGCTGTCCCTGACAAAGAGACATGCAGTGGACGAACTGCAAAGGAAGTTCCATGGTCAAATGTTGCCTGGAAAAGAGACAAATGGCATGGCAATGCCATTGTCCAAATGCTCAAATTTGCTTCAGAATCTGGGCTAATGAATCTACAATTTAATTCAAGTTCCCTTAACTATACACGTAGATAACCAGTTATAGCTGCATTATCCTCATCCCAGTTAATTAATTGTAGTCTTATCAAAAAACCTTGTAATTAGATGGTTTTGTTGTCTGTTTTGCAACTGAAAAATGCATAATTCACCCTAACAACTAAAAAACAAGAGTGAAATTTGTCAGTTTAACAGAAAGTTCAAGGCTTTTTGTTGATCTTATTATTAGAAATGAAGGTATTGTATTAGCCAGCAATGCTTTTAAAACAGCAGAGTGTAAGAGATGTTTCTTATAACAACAAACATCAATATAACACCAAGATACCAGTGTTTAAGACCAGAGTCAACAGCCTTGAAGAAATGGGCTAGTTCATTTTATTAAGGTATCTCTCACGGCTGCCACAATGTGCCTGGCACTGACTCCAAACATATCCAGCAGTTCACTCGGTTTCCCGCTTCGGGGCACTTCTGTTACTGCGAGCGGATGGACAACTATGCCAGGCTCTCTGGAGATGGTCGAACACACAGCTTCCCCAATGCCACCTTCTCGGTAGTGATCTTCCACTGTGATGATGTGGCCCCCGGTGGCTTTGGCACTGCAGATAAAGGTGGCAGCATCCAGAGGTTTGATAGTGAATGGGTCAATGACGCGAATAAAAATACCTTGTTGAGAGAGCTTGTCGGCAGCCAGTAGGGCTTCATGTAGAGTAACTCCTGCTCCAACAACTGTCACCTTGTCCTCTGCACTCTGGCGGATCACCCTGGCCTGTCCAACCAACCACAAAGCCGTCTTGTGAAGTATAAATAACTGCGGGTTTTGGCCGGCTGGTCCGAATGAAGCACATCCCCTTCGTTCTGGCTGTCAGATAAACAGCGTGTTCTGTGGAGATCGCATCACTTGGGTAGAAAACCATGCATGTAGGGACGCTTCTGAACATGGCTAGTTCCTCCAGAGCCGTCTGGGAAGGCCCATCTTCTCCAATAGATACTCCGCAGTGGGAACCAATGAAGTTGATGTTGGCTCGAGAGATGGCTCCCATCCGGATCTGATCAAATGCTCGAGTCAGGAAGGCCGCGAAGGTACTACCAAAAGCCACAGTCCTTCCTCGCACAGCACAGTCTAGCGCTACACTTACCATGTTTTGTTCCGCAATAAAGCACTCTATGAAACGCTCGGGGTGTTCCTTCCTGAAGATCTCAGAAAAAGTCGAGTTTTTTGTGTCACCGTCTAGAACTCTTGTGAGTGTGGCCCAATTTAGCCAGAGCCAAGCCACAGGCTTCCCGGGTAGGCACCTTGTCACCCAGTTTGTAAGCAGGTGCAGAGGTCATTTCTATATTGGAGATGCTGATCGGGGTGAGTCTTCAACAAGGGGCTTTGGTGTGAGATGTTTGCTTGTTTTTATCTGTCTCTCAATTAATTTGACAATCCCGTCAGCACTCTCTTTCTGCATGGGCTTCCCATGCCAATTTTCTGCATCCTCAATACTTGGAATACCCCGCCCTTTGAAGATCTTGGCAATCAGGGCAGTAGGTTTGTTTTTGACTTGAGTTGCTTTCCAAAAGGCCTTGCAGAGAGCTTCGACATCGTGACCATCCACCGAGTAAGTAAATGTTTGGCAGCGCTTCTCATAGATGTCCGTGCAGTGCCCTAGAGGTGTAGTGCCGCTTTGCCCCAAGCGGTTCACATCAAAGATTGCCACGAGGTTGTCCAAGTTGTAGTGGGAAGCAAAGGCCAAGGCCTCCCAGATGGAGCCTTCTGAGGCCTCACCGTCCCCGATGAGACAGAACACACGGTAGCTGGCCTTGTTGAAGTACTTGCCGGTGTAAGCCATTCTGCAGGCAGCTCCCAGTCCTTGCCCAAGGGAGCCTGTTGCCACATCAACAAACGATAGCCGAGGGGTGGGATGACCCTCCAGGTCGCAGTGGATTTTCCGCAAGTTCAGCAAGTCAGATTCACAGATCCCACCCGCCTCCACCCAGACCGCGTAAAGGATGGGTGCAGCGTGGCCCTTGGAGAGGAGGAAGCGGGAGTTGTCGGGGTGCTCTGGGTCTGTCTGTTTGTACCTCATGGTGTGGAAGAAGAGCACAGCCATGATCTCTGCTGCACTACAGCACGACGTGGGGTGGCCTGAGTTGCTGGCGCACATGGCCCGGATCGAGTGGATTTGCAGACGATTGGCTGTGTTCTGAAGCACCTGCAGGGTGTCTGGGTCCACCTTGGCACCGTCGGCCGTGGCCATGGTTGCAGGTTGCTCGGTTGCCAATGGGCAAGAAAAGTCGGGCAATGTCCTGACTGTCGCTTATCAACCCGTTCAGCAACCGTTGGGGAAAGTTTGCGCATGCGCCACTGGTCTGCATCTGTGCATGCCCAGTTGCTTGTTTTGCACACTATCACAATGCCCCGGCCCCCAGCCCTAGATTTTTAACGTTTACTTTTTCACTTTCAGGTTCAACATTATTAAAAATAATTAAAAATCACGTTACCTCTCTCTAAGGCAGAAATTCAAAGTGGGATAAATGTTTTTATACACATATATTATGCCTGGGGGAATATTGTAGATACTATTGCGCCCTTTCACCTAATTCTAACATTTTAATTTTAAAACTAATTTGATTTTTACGTGCATGGGTATTTTGTCTGGTTGTATTTCTGTACACCACTTGCGTGGGAGACCTTCAGTTCCCTGGCGTGGAAATTACAGGTGGTTGTGCGCTGCAGTCTGAGTGTTAGGACTCGAATCTAGGTCCTCTGGAAGACCGGCCGGTGCTCTCAATTGCCAAATCATCCCTCCAGCTCCGACTGTCTCAGTTTCAAAGAGCATGGGGTAATATAAATAAAAGGAGTGACAGAAAAGATTCTAAGACTTGATGAAAGAATGTTAAAATTGGGCAAGTCCCCCAAAAGATCAGCTGTATTCAATCTTAGCTTATCTTTTTAGGTAAATAAGAGACAATACAAGTACCATAGGCTGGGGCTGCAGAAAAGAAGATGGGCAGTAGGAGGAAAAATACAGCTTCTAGTAGCAAAACAAGCAGTAGCGGTGGGAGGGCGCAGGCAGGAGAGCAGAGAATGCGACTCCGGAAGCTCACAGTTAGTTTCAATGAAGAAGCCAATCCACGTGCTGGTAAGCACTTTAGTTAGTATACACTGAAGGACGCGATGTTCCAGGAGTGGTGGTGATGGTAGGGGGAGGTAGTAAGAGAAATCGGAATTACTTAGCATTTCTTTCAAATTTCCAAATTCTTCCATTCATTTAAATTGTGGCACAACATTTTCTAAGGTATTAAGTTTTTTGACATTTGCAAAGGTCAGCCTTCTTAAGCAAAGAATTTGATCTTGGAAATTTAATACCCTAGATAATGAGTGTGGATTTTGCCTGTCGTTCTATGAAAATATATGGATTTTTCTAGTAGTACATAGAAAATAGCATTTCCTATTTTATTTGTAATATTTTTATAAATTGGTCTGATATTTTTAAGACATCTGGAAATTTTATATAGAATATGAGCTATTTTTTATTTTCATTAGGCATTTTAATATTTTAAAATATATTTCAAAGTTCATAATTATTGATCACTAAGGTGTGAAGCATGTATCACTATCTAATAATTGATTACCCAATATAGACATAAATATCACTTAGTTTAAAAGTCAAATAGATACATGATAAATCCTTTTATTTTTCCCACTTTAGAAGAATCTGTCAGTGAAATGAGATAAACCAGGAACTCTTAAGGGCGGCATTACAATAATTCAATTGTGTTGGTAAAGAGTGAGTGACTCATTTTAGAGATTGTTCGGGAGCCAGTCAAAGGTTTTCTACAAGCAGGAAACAGTTCTTTATATACTTATGTTGATTTATGTGCGCAGAGTAGAGATCAACAAACTTGAGTGGCTTTGGGTGGGCACAAAGAGTGCATAGATGTCACAGACAAAATTGTAAACAAGGGTTGGTAGACGGTTCAATACACGTCCAGTGTGGTGCGTTGGGAACGGAAAACCTCTGAACATCTGTT
The DNA here is from genome assembly GCA_001685095.1 of Ellobius talpinus. Lineage (NCBI taxonomy): Eukaryota > Metazoa > Chordata > Mammalia > Rodentia > Cricetidae > Ellobius > Ellobius talpinus. The sequence goes on along the minus strand of LOJH01035450.1, from coordinate 4,491 downwards.
AAACAGTTAAGCCTAACCTTGGAGGTGAGCAGCTGTAGAGATGGTTAGTGGCTAAAACTGCATCCCGCTCTGCTGGAGGGCCAGCGTTCAGTTTCCAGCATAGGGTGCCTTTAAATCCAGCTCCGGGGATCAACCGCCCTCTTCTGGCTTCTTTTGGCACTGCACTCATGTGCATAAACCCAAATTCGGGCACAAACATGTACACATATCTCAACACACCACACTGTGTGGAAAGATGGCTCAGCAGTTATGAGTGTTTTCTGTCTCCTTAAAGGACCCAAATTCAGTTCCAAGCACCCACATCAGGTGATTCACAACTGGCTGTAACTTCAGCCCCAGGAGATCTGATATTTTCTTCTGGGAGGCACACACAAACATCATGTGTGTGAGAGTACACACAAACACACCAAACAAAATGCCTAAAAATAAACAAAAATAATAAAAATTTTTAAAAAGACCAATCATCCGTTTTCTGTCTTAAAATCTGTCAAAATGGAACAGCACATTTCTTGCTTTTTCTTCGAAGTTATCATTATACTTTTTCCTCGCAGTACGCAGAAGTTCTTGCTGTGATGCCTACACTCCATGAATATAAACCCTCGCAGGATCAATAGTACAAATAGCTACGGAGTGGAAGATAAGAAGCAGAAATTGATCCTTGTGAGCTCTGCTGAGCAGCAGCATAGAAAACAGCACCCAGTTTCTAACACCCAGGAGGCTGAGTTAGAAGGTGTGGAGACTGAAACCCCTGAAGTCTTGTCCAAACTGCTGAGTGTTCTTAAAGAGAATCTCATAAAAGACACAAAGGGCAGCTGCGTCTGCTTCTTCCATTTGAATTCCATTAGGCACAGAAGGCAGAGTATGTGAGCTGGGCAGATTCATTATAAAGCATTAAGATTCCTTTTGTGGGGCATGGGAATGGTAGTGATATGCTCTACCTTTCTGGATTCTCATTTTGACAGTTATTGTAGATATTACTGGTTTTTCCCTCTCCTAATTTTGCTATAGTTCATAAATGATATTTTAAGGTATGGGTTGAAGAAGTTAGAAGAAGAATTACAACATATATAGAAAACTATGCCAAACTCCATGCAGCAAAGGATAATCATAACTGCCCAGCCCATAAGTCCCTTCTCCTTTGCTACTTTGCTAGTCACGGGGATCATCTCATGTTCTTGTTCTGTGAAAGAGAAATACAAGTCTGCTTTACAGGAGAATAATTTCCATAAAAAATCTAATTGACCTATTGGCCAAAGGGTTCCCGTGGCAATCTCCTAAACAACCCAGGCTATCGGTTGCTCTCCACACACTGATGGCAGAGCCCTACCACTGAAGACAGCACTTCCATGACTTAGTGAATATGGAGATGTTGTGCTGATGCTGACATAGAGCCTTCACCCTACATTCCAGCATCTTTGGTATAGGAAGGTACTCTTCAAGCTACCAAAAGAGAAATGTAAACACCAAGCCAGCCCCAAACTCTTTCATCTACAATGGTGACATGCTTTCAAGATATGCTAGGGCAATGATGGTACAAAGCCTGCGGGAATAACCAACCCATATCTGATTTGACTTCTGGCCCACTCCACAAGATAGACCCCACACCTGGCACTGCTTTGGTGACCAAGAACCTGAGGCTAGACAGCCTAGGGACCTAGGGTAAAACCAAATACTACTGGTCTAAAGAGGGAAAAGAAACTGCAGCAATAATATGACTCATAATGGCATTCTGTTTTGTTTGGACATGATCAAAGAACCTTCCTCCAAAAACAGACAAGATTAAATACAGAGACCTGTAATCAGATATTATGCAGGGAGGTAGAGACCTTGGAACACTCAACCCTAAATGGGTTTTATCCATCAAATTCCTCCCCTCGGGGCTCAGGGAACCCTGTGGAAGGAGAGCCAGAAAGAGCATAAGAACCAGAGGGGATGGAGGACACCAAAAGAGCAAGGCCCTATATGGTGGTCCGAAACAAAATGGCCCCCCAAAGGGCAGGACACTATTAGAATGTGGCTTGTTGAAGTAGGTGTGGCCTTGTCATAGGAAATGTGTCACTGTGGGGGCAGGTTTTGAGGTCTCTTTTGCTCAAGCTTCCCTCTGCAACAGGTCCCCTGTGTATATATTATAACTTCCAAATTAGTGTTTTCATGGGATTCCTGAGTGTACAAACTAGGGAGTCTCTGATTCTTGTGCCTTCTCTTGGGCTCTTTTCCTTCTATTTGTTTATTTTGTCCAATTTTGATGCATTGGCTTTTGTTTCACCTTATTATATTTTATTATTATCTAAAACAATCTCAGTCTTTAATTATGAGATCTCCATAACTGACCTGGGCTTATGAGTTCTTTAACGGGCCTGGGCTTAGGTATTGATTTTAGAAACACTGAATTCTTTACACTGTTGATCTGGAAAGCCCCATTTTTTTCTCCAAATCATGCCCTCTCAGGAACTCTCTAACTAAGGAAAGGCACCCAAAGCCCAGCTCCACATTCTTGGAAGTTGCCATGGCTCCTCTCCTGAAGTTGCCATGGGCCCAAGACCCTGCCTAAAAGTGTACCATACTTGGGCACAGATCCCACTAATGGAGGATACATTGGTTGCCTACAGGGTATTTAAGCTCCCTGCTTTAGATCAGGCACATGACTCTCTCCAGCCCCAATCTCTGGTACTGAATGACTCGCCTGACAAATAAAAATATTTGCTCAAAAGAAACTTGTTCTTTTATTTTTTTTCAGTTCAGCTTTATCTGGCTTACTGTGTCATCAGAGAAACCTACTATCTGGGTACAGAAAACCTATTAAGTTGGATCCCTCATCTGATCCACTTTCCACCTCTGAGCCTCTTCTCCTTAGAGCCCTGCGTGTCTGCTGCCTCCTTGAGCTTCCTTTTGGGTGGTTTCCTCACTGTCTACCAGTCCTCATTCTGTTCTGTTGCCATGTCTAGCTGCTGAAAATCCCATCCACAGCATTTCCCATTTAAAATATTGTGCTTTACTCTCTTGACATTAGCATGGGTTCTTCTTTATAAAATTCTCTAATCCACTGCATTTCCTTTTGTCCTCTGAGCAGAGTTCTAAAAGCGTTTTATGAAAAGTCTCTGTCTTCATTTCTGTCTCTCTAAATGTATTTGTATTGACTATTTTATGTAGGTGTTTGTATTTTATTGTAGTGTTTGTATATTTGTGCTGTTTGTATTATGTATTATATTATGTAGGTGTTTCTGTTGACTATTTTTTCTCTGGTAATGAATGGTGCTGCCTTGTCTTTAATGCTGGGCATTATCTGGATATTTTCTGCTTTGCTCTTCTAAGAACAGTTGAACTTTTTTCTTGGAGGCAACCACGTGGTGTTAGCGATGCTGGAGTCTGCTTTCCTTCAGGGTTAGGCTAGCTTCGCTAGAGACCATGCCATCTCCAGTGTCTCCATGGAAAGCAAGTGATTATCAAGAATCCTGTCCTTTGGCAGTGTTTTGCCCCCTGTGAATTCTGGGAACTACTTAGGTGTTACTGCTCTCAAGTTAACACTTGTGTGACCTTGATACATTGCCTTCACACAGGGTAGCTTCTTAACATTGTGTGGCGAGCTCTGTCTAGACAGTTTCCTCCTGCTAAACGCTCTCCTTCAGTTTTCTACCAAGGGTCATCCCTGAGTGTAGGTCTATGCTCCTTGTCTCATCGAAGCTGTGCGTGACTCTGCTGCACTTCTTGAAACACTGTCTTCTGTAGAAAAACACAGAAGGCAAGTTTTCCCACTTGTGTTTCTGCTTTTATAGATGACTGGCCTGTGTTGTCTCTTGCCCAATGTATTGCAACTGTTGCTTTCTGTCTAGTTTGTAGTTGATATGACTGGAGAATCTTTCTCATTGCAGCTTCTCCATCAAAACCTCAGAATGGTGACTCCAAATGTTTTGAGTGTTAATACCTTACATATGGTCTTCAAATGTTTGCAGCCCCACTTGCTGCACCGACTGTCAAGTACCCCTCTGATAAACACGTGTCCCTCTTGGAAGATTTGGGGAACTAACCACACTAATTATTACTTGCATTTTTGATACCATTTAATGATGTTCCTGTAAAAAGAAAAAAAAGAATGTTAAAAAGCATTTTTTCCCAAGGAAAAGGAAGTTGAGGAGGAGCTCAGCCATCAAGAGGACATACCATTCTGCCAAAGGGCCTGAGTTTGGTTCCCTGCACCAGGTTGGAGAGCTCACAGTGGCCTTGAACTCTGGCTCCAGAGGATCCAAGACCCTCTTCTGGGCTCTGTGGGCACATGCACTCTCACATGTACAGACTCCTCCCTGCTGGCCTCCACAAACACATACACGTCATTTTAAAAGTAAAAACAAATCTTTAAAGTAAGCGTCCAGAGAAAATTTCATCATTATGAGTAGCTAAGTTTTCCAGAGAGATTTTATTACTTCTCTGTTAAAAACAATGTCCTTGGGCTGGAGAGATGGCTCAGCGGTTAAGAGCATTGCCTGCTCTTCCAAA
>LOJH01035449.1:2363-13671 GCA_001685095.1 Ellobius talpinus | reverse complement strand
TGCCTGCTGTCCCAGCCTGTAACCCTGATCTCATTTCCTCCTACCTCTCCCACCATTCTGAGACCTCTTGCCCCAACCTGTGCTGGGCTCTTTCTTTGGAGCCCCCTGACCCTAGGCAGAGTCCACCCCTTCCAACCAGTGTCCTTACTGGAACACGTGTATCTTCCCCAAGACTTTTGGAGACTAGAGGACTCTGTAGAAGGGGTGTGACTCCTATCCCTGAGGTTGCCCCCAGCTCCCATTAGGGTGGATTTCAAGCTTGGGTTGTGTGTTGTTTGTCTGTCTCAGACTTTGCAGCCCCTGAGGCAATGGCTCTGCCTTTGCAGGCTCAGGCTCAGGAAAGCCTTGGCAGCCAACAAATAATAAATAACACCCTGGTAACACCACCTGCGACTTGCTAATGAGAGACTTTCCTCTGCCTCCTCCTCTCTTAGAGGTTGGGGGTGGGGTCTCCCCATTTCTAGACAAATAGGTCTCTTTCGATTTTCTCTGAAGGACTATTGCCATTGGGCGAGTGGATGTGGGGAACAACAAAAAACAGGTCCTTTGCAAGACATAGTGATGGTCTTGATGAACACAGTAAATAGTGTCAGCGTGAATTTCTTTCTTTTTTTTCCATTTTTTTTGTTTTTTTGAGACAGGATTTCTGTGTGTCAGCCCTGGCTGCCCTGGAACGTGCTCTGTAGACCATGCTGGACTCAAACTCACAGAGATTCGCCTGCCTCTGCCTCCTGAATGCTGGGATTAAAGGTGTGCACTACCACCACCACTGGGTCAGAGTGAATTTCTAATGTGTCCTTCACCTTTAGAGCGTTGGAGAGATGGAAATGTTTGGGAGCAGGGGCCTCGGTCTGAACTTTGACTTCCAAAGGCCAGTGGAGAGCTATCATTAACTATCTTTCTCACAAGATAGTTTCCTGTTGGTGCTGAGAGGATCCAGACAGAACCTTCATCTGGTGACAGATGGAGGTAGAGACAGAGACCCACATGGGAGTACTGGACTGAGCTCCCCAGGTCCAGTTGAAGAGCAGAAGGAGGGAGAATATTGACCAAGGAAGTCAGGACCACAAGGGATTGATCCACCCACTGAGACAGTGTGCCTGATCTAATGGGAGCTCACCAAAGCCAGATGGACTGGGACTGAACAAGCATGGGATCAAACCGGACTCTGAATGTGGCTGACAATGGGGGTAGACTGACAAACCAATGATAATGGCACTGGGATTTGTGTCTACTGCATGTACTGGCTTTATGGGATCCTATTCTCTTTAGATGCTCACCTTCCTAAGCCTGGATGGAGGGGGGAGGGCCTTGGACTTCCCACAGGGAAGGGTACCTTGCCCTCACTTAGGCCTGGAGGGTGAGGGAGGAGGATGAGTAGGGGAGTGGGAGGGAAGTGGGAGGAGGGGAGGAAGTGGAAATTTTGATTTCTATTATTTATAAAGTAATAAAAAATTATAAGAGAAAAAATGAAAAAAGAAGAAAAAAGATAGTTTCCTGTCATTAATTAATTCTCAGAATCTCTTATATACTCAAGTAGACTTCCTCCAAATACACAGGGTAGTCTGAAGAAATTCTCTCGTGCCTTCTGTTTGGTGAGTTCAGGTTAAAACACCAGACACAGTTTTCTTGAAGGTCACCACTGGGTGCCAAATCAGTGACTTGGCTGAAGTTCTCCAGAAAGATTAGGGCAGGTATATGCCACTATGTCTCCTTATGCATGCTCAAGTCACCGCCCAAACTCAGTATCCTGAGCTGTCTTCTGACGCAGGTTCTGCTGGAGAACACGCATGCCAGCAGGCAGACTCTTCTGCCTTTGTTGCCAGAGCGGTAGTAGCGAAAGGGCAAGCAGAGACTACGCTTTTCTGAGACTGTCTGGTGCTCCATCCAAATGGTCTATGGGTTTAATTCTCATTCTAATGGCAGGCTTCGAAGGCTGTATCAGAAAGAATTGTTCAAAAATGGTCTTGGATCCACGCTGGCGTGACTGGCCAGAATAGGCTGTTTCCAAAGAGAAATGCGCTCAGTTCCCACTGTAACTGGTGTGAAAGCATGGAGGGCTGGTGAGTAGATGTCACCTTCTGACCCCAGACTGAATGCAGGCATCCTCTGCAGCAATTCTGCTGACAGAGAACTGCTTTTTCTGCAGTGTTATTCCTAAGACTATATTTCCTAGAACCATCCTTCTCAGACCAGACTTGAATCATGTGGTGTTTCCTCAGCCACAGCTCATCCCCTTTAAGAGGAGATGTTTTCCTTATGTCTGCTTCTGCCTTCCAAAACCATGCTGCCCATGCCTACTTCCCCATGCCTTCTGCCAGTTTTTTGAGCTGTAAACAATCCTGTCTGGTATTTGGGGGAAATGAGCCTCATGTTGGATTAATTCTACATGACCCTGCTTGTAGATGGTTTAGGGAGGAGCTTGCCTCCTTTCCATTCCCTTGGAGTCCAGACCCAGAACTGGGCCAAGGAGGCTCATTTTCCCACGTGTAGGAAGCCTATGCCCCCCCATCCCTGCAACATTTGGCTCCTTGGATTCTCTGAGTCACCCTCAGACCTTGACCGTCTGTAGGAAGGGCCTAGACCCGTTGATCCAGCCTCATCCAAGAGGGCTTAATGAGCACCTGGCGGCTGAGTGCTTTGAGGTCCTTTAGATGAAAAGGGCTGTCAGTGGTTCTGGGTTATTCCTGTCAGGGCAGTGGCGGCAGCAATTACTCTAGATGATCAGGGCATCCAGTACCCTCTGTACCCCAAGGGAGCTCCTGGCTCTCCTAGCGATGATCAGCTACCTTGCTTTGCCTGCATCGAATTCTGATGTGTTATCTACAAGGTTCCTTTTACTGTTTGCCATCCTCCCTCTGCAGGTAGCACTGCAGAGGTTCAATATATTCTAGAATACTCAAGAAGTAGGGCCAAGTTATCCCAAAGGATATAGAATGACACAGGAAGAAGCAGTGGGTCCCACCAAAGTTGCTCAGCTGTCAGCTAAATTTGTAGAAGAGTTATGGGGCCTATCATACTAGCACAGTTTTAAAATGAAGTGGTATTTTTTGGTTTTGTATTGTTTGTTTTGTTTTTGAGATAAGGTCTTACTACGTACCCCTGACTGGCTCGAAATTTGCTATGTAGACTAGACTGGCCTTGAACTCACAGAGATTCACCTACCTCTGCCTCCTGAGTGTGTGCCACCATGACGGGTTTTTAAATGAAATTAAAAACCTCTATCTTGGGTAGCTATAGTGGAGGCAAAGAAGACTCGCTGAGGATGACCTCAGGAACGTGTGTTTCTGAGTCCACGGGTACAGCTACACTCCAGTCTCCTGCCTCAGCCATGGATTCACGTCCTGGGCTGCAGTTCCCAATAACGGGATGACCCTGGCGTATTGAGAGGTAGTAGTGTGGCCTTTCTGCTCTTTGCTCAGACTTTGGGCAGGCAGGATGTCACAAGCAAAGAGGACCAGGGCCTTGATTGAGTTCTCATCTTGTCCTTACACATTTGCTCTAGGAACCAGCACAAGGCCTGTTTCATTTCCATAAATCCAATCATTTTTCTTAAAAGGAAGATAATTCAGAGATTTCCTTTGAGAAGTCATATTGTCCTGTTCTCTAGGGCAGTTACTTTAATTTCCTGAAAACTGAGGAAAGATGCTAGAAGAGTCACACATTTTGACTTTAACACACTTGTCCTAATTACATCAATTGTTCTCATTCCCCAACTTTCAGAGTCACAAGGGAGGATAGTGCTCTATTCTTCATTCATATCTAAACAGTGCCCATCATCTCCCCTTAGGCTTCAGGGCTTTGGGGTTTGGCTCTTACCTCTACACTGTTTTCTGCCTATAATTAATTGTTGCTCAAATAATCTAGTTCACCCACTTTGAGTTGTATGATGTTTATTACAATTACAAGATGCCTAGAAAGGTGTTCTTAAAAGTCATATGGCTTTGAAAGGGGGGATATAAATAAGGAACTTGAGGGATAGAGGGATGGCTAAGTGGACAAAGTCCTTGCTGTGCAAATCTGAGAACCCAAATTCAACCCTTAGGACCCACATAAATTCTAGGCAAGTGTGATAACTCGCCTGAAATCCCAGCTCTTGGAAGGCAGGGACAGGGGGTTTCTAGGGCAAATTTACTAGCTAGACTAAACAAATCGGTGCGCTCTGGGTTCACTGTGAGAGACTGCCTCAATATGTAAGGCTGAGACAAACCAGGAAGACTCCTGACACCAACCTCCGACCTCTGCATGCAAGAGCATTCATATCTACACGTGAACCCACAGAGGTGTGAACATTCACACACACAAGAAAAAATAAAGTTGTAATGGGGACAGAGACAAGGAAGGTCTCTGAGGTGCTGAAGAGCTGCCTCAGCGGTTAAGAACAGGTCCTACTCCTACAGCAGACCTGAGTTCAGTTCTTAGCTCCCACATCAGGTGACTCACAACTGCCGAAACTCCAGCTCAGTGGATCTGACTCCCTCCTCTGTCCTCTGGGGCGTTTGCATGCACATACCTTCCCCCTACACATAATTTTAAATAAAATAAAAAATTTAAAAAAAGAAAAAGGAAAATGCTGAGCAGTAGATTGTAAGTGCTGCAGGCTCAAGGATAAGAGGCTGATGGCCTGTCTAGTGGCAGCTGGAGTTATGAAGCAGAAAGAACCAGAGCCTTGAGCAAGAGTAGCTTGGCATGGTCTCCATGTGAATGAGGCTCCTGAGAAAGGTTCAGATACCATTCTTGGAAATTCTGTGCAGAGGAGGAGTGAACGTCCCAGAGGGAGCCAGCGTAGGGAGAGGGGACTGACTGATTGCCATCGTCCCTTGTTATCCACAATCCCCTGGGCTGTGCCCTGCCTTCCCTTACCTGTCAGGACTGTCCAATCCTGCTCTCTAAAACAGATTTGATGACTCAACAATGACCAATTAGGCGTTAACACATCTATCTCTTTAGCTATCTGGCTATCTTTATGGAGAACAAGATCTTAAATCTCTGCTCATCCAGACAGCCAGAGGCTTTGTCTAAATGGTGGAAAGAGCCCCACACATTTTTCATAATTACAATGACTTTTTACAGAGAGAGCCATAACTCCAATGTGAGAAGAGCCCATGGCAGGTTCTGCGATGCGGGCAATTGAGCCAGCTGATGGCTGTCCGTGGGCACTCTTTGCTTTCCTGCTACGAACACCTTCTGTCAGCAAGATTCACAAGCAAAGATAAGATGGCTTCTATTCTGCTAGGCCTGCCCCTGAGATGAGATATGTTCCAAAAGCGGACAGCCAGCGACAGGAGCTCAGGGATTAGAATTCAGCACAGTCTCGCTGGACCCTCCATGTCTGTGGGTCACTGAGGGGCCGAGCAGGAGAGGCTGTTCTTAGACAGATGACATGGTCTTGGTGTGAGACGGGTGTGTGCAATATGTGGCCCACCTTTGGAGAACAGATCCAACTATGGGTTATTGAGAGTTCGTTGTCTTGTTCTTTCAGTTGCTTGGTTAATATTGGTTAATATTCCTATTAATCTCTCCTAATGGTCCCCTACACTCCAGCTATTAAAGGAATTCTATGATACTCTATAAAACAGGTCCAAGATCTTGTTACACTGCCTCTATAGTCTCAGTCAGACATCTTTGTTTCTCCTTCCTTTGTAATGCTGAGCAGTCTTCCAAATTATACTTCAGGTTGTCAGCAACTGTGGGGATTTTACTCATCCTTTCAATCTGCTTTCTGTATTATATCTAAGCAATTCTGAGGGCCAGTGAGAATAAAAATGTGTCAAGATGGGAATGATCCACACACCCTCTGCTCATTTCCCAAGCCAAGTACCCAGAACTTACCTTGTCTGGTGCCTTTCTTTGGCTCATTTCATGGCACGCATGCTTTCACCTTTTTATATGAATTCTGCTGACCAGGGTTTCAGTCTGATGGTCCCTGAATAGTAGTACCTGTTGTATGTTTTGTTCCAATCCACATTTTTCACAATGCAGTTTAGATCCTAAATTCATATACTCCAGTATGCTACAGATAAACAAATACCGAGGTAATTTGATTCATATAGTTAATTCATTTTTCTGAAGCAGACTTGGAGAGTTAAAATATATGCTTGCCTCTGTCAGCCTCTTCTTTGGTCACAGTGTAGAAAGGATGAGTTCCTGGGCTCCACTGATGCATCTGGCAAATTACTCTGTGACGGCTGCAATTCCACACAAAAGGTGCAGACAAAGTTTCTATCTTTTTGACCCAAGTAGGTGAGAGGATGGGCAAGTAAGCCAGACATCTCAGGCCCACTAGTAAGCACTGACAGGAACATGGAAAGGGTACTGGAGTGAGGGGTGGGCATCTATCAAAGCTGGGCACAGTCAGCAGAGTGGGTGAGCATTGTTAAGACGAAGACTCTAGAATGACCTTCCTACTCTACCTCTACACAGTTCCGCAAAGAGCAATTATGTGTCAATCACTATGCCAGCTCAGCCTTAGAGAAGGATAAAATTCAATCCCTGCTGTCAAAGCTGTTCCACTCTGGAGTGATGGACAGAGAAATGAACCTTAATAAAACAGGATACAGGCCGAGGTGGAAGCATGGGAGGGCTGGCATCCCTAAGAAAGCCTACTGAACTGCTGTGCTGCTTAGATAGAATGTGAAAGGGGAAGAAAGAGTAACCTTGAGACTTCCCTTCCTACTACTTTTCAGTGTCTGAATAGGTTGCTTCAGATTCTTTTTTAAAAAATTTATTTACTTTTATTTCATTTACATTAGTATTTTGCCCCCATGTATGTCTGTGTGAGGATGTCAGATCTTGGCGTTAGAGACAGTTGTTAGCTGCCATGTGGGTGCTGAGAATTGAACCCAAGTCCTCTGGAAGACCAGCCAGTGCTTTTAACTGCTGAGCCACCTCTCTAACCCCGGGTTGCTTCAGATTCTACTGTGGAGTTTATTTATCATCTGGAATCTTAGCAGTTGAAGGATCCAGAATATATCAAACTTCCCAGGTCTTTGTCTGGACACCCTTCCTAGTTCAGAAAGCAATTAGTCTGAGAAAGACAGAAGTGAGAGTGTAGGAGCAGAATATATATATCCTTTTAAAATAATTTAGTAACAACCTTAGGTAAGTGACCAATAATTTATAGAGTCTATTCTTTTTATAGAGATATTTCCTTATGGCTCAACCAGCGAGCTTGCTGGGTTTAGAGTATTAATCTTTGATGTAGTAAATATGTTCAAGCTGTAATTCAGTCATGGGGATAAAGGGAACTTAGACTTGTCTTGTATAAGGGGAAATATTGAATGGATTTGTGGAGGACCCACCACAATGGTCCTCAGTGTCTCCTGTCTCTTGGCATTGCAGAGTTTTGAATTGCAAGGCAGACAGTGCCATTATTTTACAGATGTCAGAGGAAGTGTCGGGTTCAGGACTGGAACTCGGGTCGGTTGCTTCACTTCATGAGTTTAGCCTTTCTTTCCCTTGCATATTCTAAGCTTTCACAGGGCTGTCAGCTTCCACCTTAGCCCTTAGCCCTCTGCATTTGAAGTACTCATAAGTGTTTCAGGACTGTTAGGAGCCCACATACTACCACCAGTGGCTAGCAAACTTGTTCTTTTTTTTCTTTGTTTTTGTTTTGAGATAGGGTCTCACCATGTAGCTGGGCTGGACTTAAAATGTAGAATTCTGGTCTTGATTCACAGATATTCTCCTGCCTCTGCCTCCTGAGTGCTGGGGCTAGAGGGTATGCCTCTACACCCAACTTCACACTCCAGTCTTGCTTACAAAGCTTCCTGGTTATCTCACAGTCGTATTTCCTCTGTGGTCCATGCCTCTCTGGAGCCCATGTGTTCCTGCCCCCATACTGCCCTTAGGCTAACTCCTCCCCTGATTACAGAGCTCGTGTCCTTTCCCCAGGAGCCTGTCCTTTTCTGTCCCTCAATCTGATCTAGAAACCCTATTCTAGGAGGCTGTCCCAAAGCAACTTCTATGTTTGATGTCTCTTGACTCTGCATTATGAAACTCAGCTGTAATAGCTGCTTGTGCTTATTAACTGACCTGAAGTTATGTGTGTACACACATTCATATGTGTATAAGTGTTAATGTATGTGTACCTGTGTTTGCACACAGGTATGAATACATATGTATAAGCATGTGTGTGGAGACTCAAAGTTGCTGTTGGGTGTCTCTCTACCTTCTTTTTTGAGACAAGGTCTCTCTCTGAACCTGGAGTTCACTATTTGGCTAGTCTGGCTGGCCAGCAAGTCCCAGGGATCTGTCTGTCACCACCTCCCCAGTGATGGGATGACAGATGTATGACACAGTGACATGGGCACAAGGGATCCAAACTCTGGTCCTCGTGCTTACGGAGTCAGCATGTCACTGTCACTTCCTTAGGCTCCTAAAGTCATTTTTGTAGGTTTTTATATTTTATTGGTTTACTCAGATTTTATCCTTTGTTGTAAGATTTGTTTGTTGGTATGAGTGTGAGTGTCCTGACTGCACACATGCATGTACACTACCTGGTGCACATTAGTGCTGGAGGATGGGGTCAGGCCTCCTGAACTAGGGTTACAGATGGTTGTGAGCTGCCATGTGGGTCCTGGGAACCAAACCTTGATCCTCAGCAAGAGCAGAAGGTGTTCTTAACCACTGAACATCTCTCCCGTCCCTGATTCGGGGATTCTTAAAGGGCAAGGCCCAGAACACACCGGGATCATCTCATGTCCTGACTAAAGGTGGGCTTGGCATTGCAGTCTGAGAAAGTTAAATTCTCCTGTGTATTATGGGAAATAAAAGAAGAAAAATCAAGGAAGGCACAGTGGTACAGGCCTGTAATCCCAACACACAGGAAATAAGGCAGGAAGCTGAGGAGTTGAAGGCCATCAGCCGGTTTGACCGCACCTGAGCTTCCTGAGGCCTTATCTCAAAAACTAAAACAAACAAACAAACAAACAAACAACAACAAAAACCAAGCCAGTGTAACTTAGAGTGAATAGGGAAGGTTGCCTGGCAGAGGTGCCACAGGAAGATACCCCAGTGCTGGTTTCTATACCCTGTGAACCAGCCATGCCTTCACCTGGTGCTGTTGCTAATGCCGTGGACTGTATTAACTAAGAAGACATCCCCCAAGCAGTAGGTGGCAGATTGGCATGTCCACTGCATGTTATGAATTTTAAAATGGTTTGGTGGCAAGAGCTTCATGTGTAGTCTGTATTGTTAGGCAGAGCACCTGGTTACCCAGTGGTTGACCCCAGCTCCTGCCTGAAGGTCTCTACCTCAGGGAAGGGAGGCCCTGAGAGCCATTTTGACCCAAGTTCAAATTCTCCAGAACAAACAAGCTGATCTGTTGCTCCAAGCAGCAGTCACAGAGGCTCCAGTGTGTTTATTGACTCTTTTGTGTCCCTGCCCTGGAGAACAAACAAACAGCTCAGTCTGACTCATCCCCTCAACCAGCCTTACCCAGTTCCATGCCTGGGGTTGGCCAGGAAAATCCCTCAGAGCCTATGGATGTAAGAGATCCAAAGGTTATGGTCTCTGTCCGTATATACCACTCGTTTCCAAGGAATACTGACCCTGCTTGATGGGAGTCGGGGCTGAGAGCCCAGTGACTTCCAGTTGCTTGGCTTGGGTTCTGTATGTTGCTTGAGGCAAATCAGCTTGCTTCACTCATTCATTCATTCAACAAGTCCTTATTGTATGCCTGCTGTATGTGAGACCTTCCTCTCCAACCAGCTTGCTGGCTCTCACCATGCACAACGCTGATGCCTCCTTCTTTCAACCAAATGGGTTAAGACCTGCTTTCCTAGGACCTTATTGGGACAGTGCTCTTTCTTCCTCTTAACACCCCAGAGAGAACTTTTTTGAGCCTTAATCATCTCCTATGAAGCTTTGCTAGGTTGATCTTACCTTTTGGGGTATCCCATCTTGCTTGCATCCAGTCTTGTATCACATCCTCCTCATGGTATGAAGCAGCTTATACTCCTACTGGGTCCCAGCTTATTCCCTTCCATTCCCATCTAATTTCCTTCCCCGGTTGGATTAGGTGGACTCTACAATCCTCAAAGCACCACGTTTCATGGGATGTGTGCAGGAGCGGACTAGAAAATGTGCGCAATCAGGGTCGTGTAGGAAACAATGAGCTAGACAGAATTAAAATCTCACCTTATAGAGCTTCTCAGAGGCTTTGACATACTAATAAACTTGGAATCTCAAGAAAGGAGCACAGCATGTAATATTGTCCAAATTATCAGGCCATGAAACCCTTATTAAATCCTCTTATGCAGCTGGGTGTGGTGGCACATGCCTTTAATCCCAGCATTCAGGAGGCAGGGATAGGTGGATCTCTGAATGCCAAGCCAGCCTGGGCTACAGAGCAAGTTCCAGACCACACAGTGAGACCCTGTCTCAAAACAAATAGCTTTACCTTGGTGTTCCACAAAATTCCACTGGGAAATGCTGATGCCGGAGGATGAACATCGAGAATTAAAGGACAGGGACCTGGAACTCACGTCTCTCTGATTCTCCTTTCTGTGACTAAGAAAGTCACCCTACCTTGTCTTCACTTGGGGAATGAAATGGTGTGGAGAAAATGGTCCTTCAAGACTCATCTAGTTCTGTCCAAAGGCTTCCACAGGGAGACCCAGTATCCTAAGTAACAGAAATAAAAGCTAAGGTTGATGTCCCAGGACTCCATAAAAGACACAAAAATGGAATAAAAACATTTTGCTGGCATGTGCCTGCAGAAAGCTGGGTCCATTCACTTGCAGGAAGGGAGAGGCTCAGAAATTAAAGGCCAGGATTCCCAGTGTAGCTGAGGTAAAAAGACAGAGTGAGGAGGCTCCTTGGAAGACAGGAGACAGGAGGGTGGTATCCGGCTGAGAGGAGATGTCCCTGGTTTTCAGGGCCTTCCACTTGGCAGAAAATGAGTGGCAGAGACTGAGAGACATCTACCTGGGAAAGAGAGATGGGATGGACCAGATCCTTGCACGTGAGCGTGCTCCGTGTGAAGCTCCCCCCCCTGCCCCCGCCATGGGGAGATGGGGGGGAAGGGTCAGCAACATTTCACTTTCAGTCAGCCCCAGGGTGTTTAGACAAGATGCTCACTTCTGCTGATGCCCTTGGAAGAAGGGTGGATTCCTCAGTGGGTGGCTTAAACAGTTTGCCTCTTTTTGTGTTAGGCCCTGAATTTAGTTCATGCCTCCGGGCGCTGTCACTTAGGGAAGATAAGAGTGATGAGCAGAGACGCTTATCTTTATAGCTTTTCTGGTTTGATTTATCTGCTCAGTGTGTGTGTGTGTGTGTGTGTGTGTGTGTGTGTGTGTGTGTGTGT
>LOJH01035447.1:4398-15364 GCA_001685095.1 Ellobius talpinus | reverse complement strand
TGGAAGAGCAGGCAATGCTCTTAACCACTGAGCCATCTCTCCAGCCCGAGTTATAACTTTTAAAAGCCATTTTGATCACACTTTGAACTCTTCACAAGATTTCGGGTGTAACTGTTCTCCAACCTGCCATTTCTATAGCAGGGTGGTGGACACCCCCCTACCAAACACCTCTAGGGAGAAGCCTGTTTCTGCCTTTGTTGGTATCTCCCTGCATTCCTAGCTGCCTGAACCACAATGGGAACATAACGGCCATCAGTCGATGCCCCTTAAATTGAACCCAGAGCAGTCATGTTGGGCATGCAAGCTTTTCTCTCAAAGACCATGTGTTAAGAATGGATAGCTGATGTCAATCGCCGGTCAGTTGCAAATAGCAACTCTATTATTTAAGGCTCAAAACACCAGAGTCATCCTTGACCTCTCCCCGGGACATAACTCATAAATTCCACTAGTGTTGGAGCTGGGGAAGCAGCCTAAAAGACACACAGTGATTTGTCAATTAACTCTTACTAATCCCTTGATGTAGCTGTGAACCCAGACACAGAGGACTCCATTGACAGACAGTGCCCTGCATTCAGAGCTGAGGGCAGTGAGATCATAAGGAGCAAGAAGGGAAGAAATGTTTGTCTGTGAGGGCATAATTTATATTCTATAAATTGAGAGGAGCCACCTGCAGATCAGACACTCAAGAATGGAGGAGGATGCCAAAATAAACTCTCTGGGTTGGAGAGGGAAAAACTTACATGAACAACAGAAAAGACACCAGACACCCCAAACGGCGCAGAACAGATGAATTCGGTCTCTGACGCGGTGGAGGATGGGGGGCAATCTACACCCACTGCCAGTTTTGGTTGCCTGAGAGATGGACAGGCGTTAGAGAGCCGACAAGCTAAAGACAGATGCCTACGAAACAAAGTAGCAATGGGCTCCGTTGTGAATGACGTTTAGGCTGAGCTGACACCCAAAGAGGGTGTCCTTTTCACCTTTCCTTCACACTGGCCCTTGGGTAGGTTTAAATGATGGGGAATATCAGAATGTCAGAAAAGAGAGGGAGCTTGGAGTCCCCCTTGCCCATCACCCCGATGTCCAATGAGGATGACTATACTGCAATCTGCCTGCAGAGCTCTGAATTCCTCACACTTACCTAGCCTCACCAGGGAAGCCAGCGGGTGACAAGGAAGAACTGCCACCCTTGGGACCAATTTGTTCTTTCTCTCTATTGCCTGGATTTTGTCAAAACCACTTCCAAGCCCCAAAAGGCTGACAATTCCAAGACATGGAGGTCACTGGGATGAAGAGGCCTGAATGAGGAGTTAGTCTCCAGCTGGGAAGGCAAGAATAACGACAGAACTGTGGCAGAGGTTCCCAAATGCCTGTTCATTCCTTTAATACCCCCTTAGGAAGCCTATTAAGTAACCTGACATCCCTGCAACTTCGGGCTACATATCTACGATGTGGGAGTCTCTGTTTCCCAGGTTCCTTCGGTAATTTCTAACCTTGTGCTGAGGTCCCTGAATTAGATACTACTGAGGGAAGTGTGACCTCTGACCTGACACATAGTTGTTTGTATAGGGTGGGTTCCATTTATTCATCCACAAGATGGAAGGGGAAGCACCCATTCAATCCTCTGACCTCCACGTTGTGGACCTAGGAAATGAGGATGACACTGGGCTTTTCCAGAGCAGTTCTACCTATGAGTTCAGGTTTTAGTCAGTCTTTGTTCTGTCATTGAGCCCTATAGGGAAAGATTGGTTTGAAACCATCCTTGTGTTCCCCAGAGTAACTTTCCATCCTCCTGTCCCTCCTTCGACGCCTAATCAATACATAAATCTCAACATTTCAGCCCCATGCTGGGCCAGCCCTTGAGTTAGAGCCATTCAGGAAATCATTATCAGTAATTGAGGATACATCTTCTAGACGAAGATGCATTGCCACCAAGAGGAAATAAATCACCTGCTCCATCCTCCCTGCCCTCACTCCAACCAGTATCCAGTTCAGATCAAACTGGGCCCGCTTGGTACTGCACAGGTAGGCTTCCTGTTCCAGCTAATCCTTGACATGATTGGCATTCTTCACTTCATTATACCTATAGGGTAACCATTTGCTTCCCTTTAGGGTGTGTGTGTGTGTGTGTGTGTGTGTGTGTGTGTGTGTGTGTGTGTGTACCAGCATGTACGTGGTGGGGCTGGAGGACAACCTCTGGTGTCTTCCTCCCTTTCCACCTTGTTTGTAACAGGGTCTCTCTGTTGTTTACTGCTGCTCAGGCCAGCCTAGCTGGTCTGAGCTCCCAGGGATTCTCCTCTTTCTACCTCCCATCTTGCTTGATGAGGGTTGGGCCACACACTTCTATGTTGGGCTTTACATGGGTTCTAGGAATTTGAACTCAAGTTTCCATGCTTGCGTGGCAAGCTCTTTACCCATTGAATCATCTCCTTAGATCCTTCCTTGACTTTTTAATTAAACACTATTCATTCATTCATTCATCCATTCATTTAGTGGCATAGGGGATTAAACCCAGGGCCCTGTGCGTTCTAGGAAAGTGCTCTACCATGGAGCTGTGCCCCCAACTATCATCATCCTCATAACCACCACCACCATCATCATCACCATTATGTATTTTGAGATTGGATCTTCCTAAATTGTCCAGGCTGGCCTTGAACTCACTCAGTACCCTAGGCAGAGCTTCCATGAATTTGGGATCAACCTGACTCAGTTTCCCGAGTGCCTGGGATCACAGGCATGTGCTGTTTTGCCTGGTTCTAACACTTTTTTATGAGCATCGAAGGCACCCTAGCCCCTGCCAATGTCTCCTGATCATTTCATTTCCTAAAATCCACCATGGAACATTCCAGAAAAGATAAAGAGCAAAGCTCCACAGTTGGTAAATATCAACCATTGAGGTTTTCTGCAGCAGCCCAGGGTTTTACATGCCCCACACTATTCTCAACTGATAACACAGATAACCCATCTGGTCATGACCTGCTTTCCCTCCCAGGGTGGGCAGGGGATTAGAGCTGTTTTAGCACTGAGAGACTCTGAGGTTGTAAAAAGCCTTGTGCTCTGAACAGAGGGACAGTTACATAAGTTCACAGAGCTCCTGCACTACAGGACAGCAGGCTCCAAGTGGCATCTAATTACAGGGAGGCTGATGGTCGCTGTTGAAGATCCTGTTACAGGACCCAGGTCTCAGCCCACTGATGTCCTGCCAGCAGTTGCACTAAAACGGAAATTAAGCTCAGTGTCACGGCCATTTAGGACATTAGGAACGGAAGGCGCCCGGGAGCTGCTTCCTGGCCCCTTGCCCATGTTATTAACAAGGTGCAAACGAGGACCTAGGCTGGGAGAGAAAACAGCTGGAGAAAAGAGACCTTCACTGCAGGTGGAGATATGAGGAGAGGTAGGGGATGCAGAGAGGCTGTGTCCCAAATCACCTTGGCTGAGAAGAAAATTGGCTTGATAAATGAAGAAAAGTTGCCATTTCTTCATTCAACCCCTTTTGGAACATTTTGTAGGTTGTAAAGTTTCTCCTGAATTTCTGTGCTGGCTTCTAGTATAACACACCAACATACACATTGTACACACACACACACACACACACACACACATACTCCATGGGGGGGTCGAAAGACTAGGGACGGGTGACATCCACATCCTTTGACACCACTGTTCATCATTTGTAATTTGTTTGAAACCTTCAGGCTAGTGGCTCTCTGTAGAGTGTCACCAGACTGCCAAATTCTCTCGCTCAGAATCTGGGGAAATCCTGGCCTTGGCCTGGGTCCAGCTATGGCCAATGCCAGGGCCATTTGCTAAATAAAGAGCACAAGCCCCAGGGCTGGAGGATGGTCTGAGAGTTCTTTGTTTTGCAGCTCATTCACTCCTGACTCTACCCACACCCAGCATAGACACAGACATACAGATACACAGCCAAACAGACACATGCACACAGTTACACAGACACACACACACACACACCACATACACGTGCATGCATGCATACTGACTAGGCTGACATGCTTGAGTAACTCAGCAAAGAGATGAAGCACCATGGGACCCTGTCCTGCTCTTCACCTACTCCCACTGAAAAGTGCACACAAGGGGAGCTTTTCCCATCCATGCTCAAAGAAGGTGGAGCTGGAGGATCCCTGGAGTCCACACAGTCATCCAGAACCTTCCCTCTCCTGCAGGGCTCTGCTGTCTTGTGTCTGTAGTGGAGGTGAAGTGGAACATGGGAAACGCCAGCTCCCTTTGCGTGGAGGGGGTGAATTAAAAAGCCCGTTTTTCTGTCCTGTCAGGTCTATTTAAGTATTTAATGAGGTGAGATAGCACCAATAAATTTCACATGGCACAATAACTCTGATGATGTGGGCCATGGACTAATAAGCTTCCATCCCGGGGATAGAAGAGTGTTCTTGCCTTTGCTAGATCTTATCGGGTTTGATTGCTTCATTCAGATATTAAAAAGATTGAGCAAGGACTTTCGGGCACTGCCACAAATCTGCCCGTATCCTCCCAGCCAAGATAGATTGAAACCGGGCTGTGGAATGCAAGGCTGTTTATTTTAATTGACAATCAAGAGGAGTGGAATTGGTAGTGAGCGGAGGGTGGGCAAGGAGGCCACGGGGCCTATGATTGGGTGGCTTCTGAGGCCACCTTCGTCTCTTCAGCATCCACAGCAAGGCCGTTGGTCCAAGGGGCTTTCCGCTAGAGTGTCAGCTCCTCAGGCTTTGAAGAGTCTCTTCTGTGCTTGTCCTGAGCAGAGAAACAGGCCATTGACCCATGTGTCACCTGCAATTTTTGTCTTGATTTTCCATGGAATGAGGCTGGCAACAGACATTTCTCTGGCACATGTGTCCAGGCTGAGCTGCTGCTGCTGCCACTTACACGTCCTGTGCATTCTGTCCACTGAAGCTTTAGGGGACAGCCCCCAGAGCTCTTTGAAGCCAGAAGCCACACAATCTATAGGGACCCTTCACCCCACACATGCAACACGAAGCAGTGACTCAATTTTACCAAGTGCATATGGGCAGATGTGGGGCAAGGGATGTAACGTCACATGCCACGCAAGTAAGCATTTTCCAGTTGATTTGTAGGTTTATATTAATATGCGTTGTACTATTAAATGTAATTTATATGTCACACATGATTTCAGAAGCATTATTTCTCAGGACGAAACCAGGGTAGACCAAAGGTTCATAATGCAAGTTAGTTAGTTCAGGTAGATTATTATTTCAGTATGTCGATAATGACAGAGAGAGTAGCCGGAAGGAAACTTTAGGGACTGCTGTGTCAGCTGGCTTGCTGATTGGCTGGTCGGCCGGTGAGTTATTAGCCTTTTCATGGATGGATTTATTTTCCCAACATTTTAATGGCAATTTTTCAAACACAGCAGAGAAGTGGGAAGACTGCACTGAGAGCGTCCAGAGGCCTGTGCCCCAGGCTGGACGGTCAACACCCTGTTGTAGTATTTAGCACCCATCTCTGTGCCCCAGGCTCTCCGGTCAACACCCCATTGTGTTTAGCTCCCGTCTCTGTGCCCCAGGCTGGATGGTCAATACCCTGTTGTGTTTAGCCCCTGTCTCTGCACCCAGGTTGGACGGCCAACACCCCATTGTGTTTAGTCCCCGTCTCTGTGCCCCAGGCTGGACGGTCAACACCCTGTTGTGGTATTTAGCACCCATCTCTGTGCCCCAGGCTGGATGGTCAGCACCCTGTTGTGTTTAGCACCAGTCTCTGTGCCCCAGGCTGGACGGTCGACACCCTGTTGTGTTTAGCCCCCATCTCTCCGCATAGCCGTCCCCTGAAACTTTGCTTGTCTCACTTACACATTTAGATTCATTTTAAGATGGAAAGCAGTCGCCAGTGCACTGAACCCCTAGACACACATTGTTAGAGTTCAACATTTGCTCATGGTTTGGGGAAGTATAGCATATATGCCACACAATGCACAAATCCTAATTCTATCACCCAAAGAGCTTCAATAAATACACACACTTGTGTAACCTTATGGGTTTATAGATTATTACCACCACTCCAGAGAAAGTTCTCATAGCACCACCCAGTCCAACCCCACTCTTGTCAGTATAAACCACCACAGTTAGGATTTTTCTCAAAATATATTAGTTTTCCTTTCCATGGAAGTATGTGTAGATGGGCTAACGCACTAGGCAATCTTTGTTTGGAGGAGTCACCTGTACTGATGTATGGATCACTAGTTCATTCTTTTTAAATACTGAGTGGAGTTTCTCTGTTTGAATCTGCTTTTCTGTGGGGGGACACGTGGGATGTTCTGGATCTAATCAGTAAAGCTGCTAAGAAATGTCCACAAAGTTCTTGTCAGCGTGGGCTTTCTTTTGGATGAGTTGCTAAGAGTTGTGTGGAAGGTTCATAGGCTAGGCATGGGTTTAGTTTTCACAAACCCACCAGGCCCTTCTTCAAACACTGTGCTTGAACACTGCTAGCTGTGACGTCTGAGAATTACAGTGGCAGTGGCTGGGAAGGGCCGAGTCAGTCAAGCGCCTACTGCACAAGCATCAGGACCTGAGGTAAGGAGCTGACAGATGTGTGCACAGCTAACTGCATTAGAAGATATTAACGTAATAAGATAATGTAATAAAAACCGAACCAGAAATCTATTCAGGGTTATCAGGGAAAGCTCTGTGAGGAAGAAGTCATTTAAATTGGACCAAAGACATAGGGAGGAAGGACACTCCAATCCAAGGTATTCCAAAACGAACAATTTTCTGGGATAGAAAAGACCAAATCCCTCAAAGTGAAAGTCTAGATCCACAGTACCCTTAGCACCTAGAGCAGGCGTTGTCATCTCTGCATTCAAGAGGCAGAGATGGGGGTGACCTTGATGCTTGCTGCCAGGTAGTCTTGCTGAACTGGTGAACTCCAGGTTCAGTGAGACCATGACTCACAGAATAAGGAACAGAGTGGCTATGGAAGACACTCCTCAACATCAACCTCTGGCCTCAACATGCATGTGTTGAGGGGCATACATCTCCACATACATAACATGTGACCTTCTCACACATACACAAAGAGTGGCAATGTCCTCCTCTGTGCCATCTTTTCCATTTAAGCCATTCCTATACACATTTAATAGTATCTCACTGTGAAGTATTTTTCATGTATTTATTGTTCATAAACTATTCCCTAGAGAAGTATCTATTGAAATCATTTGCCTATTTTTTTTATTACATTGGCTATCATTTCATTATTGAGTGGTACAATGTATTTGTGTGGCCTGGATTTCAATTCTTTATCAGACATGTTCTTTTAAAACATTCATTATTTGTGATTTGTTTGTTTCCTTAATTATGGCTCTCGGTGAGTAAACATGTCTTATTTTGATAAAACCTATTCCCTGTGTTTGTTTGTTTACTTGCTTTTTCTATCTTTTGTTTATTGCTTTCATTCTCCCAAGATGGCATTCCCTACATCCAAGTCACAAGGGCTTCCTAAAGGCTCCCTCTAGAAGATTCAACATTTCACTTGGGGCTTTGGTATATGATCTCTCAAAAGTCATTTTTTGTATGTAGTATTTGATAAGGACCAGGGTACTTTTTTCTATATAAATATCCAGTTGTTTCCATGAAAATTAAGAGGACTTTCTCTTCCTCATAATGACTTATGCACTTTTGTCAAGAATCAAATAATAACGTCAGTGCAGGCCTATTTCTGGTATCCTGTTCTGCCCCATTGATTGGTAAATCTGTTTTTTTATGGATTCTTACAATGTTAGCACTAAAAGCAAACTTAGAAATTCTTTACTCTAAGGGTTTATAAATTTTCCTAGATGACAGCCCTTTTTAAGTATCTGATAAATATTTTGGAGAGAAATTGCAGAGAGATACAAAGCCTTGCATATCATTTAAGATATAAAGGCTTGCATATCATTTAAGAGGGAGCCTGACCCTTCAAGAGTTTATTCTGACCCAGGTGTTTTATAGATGACAAAACAGAAGTTCAGAGAATCTGTGAGATTTCTCAAAGGCTGCAGCTTTAGCTGGTGACAGATCTGGAACCCAGGGCCTTCTACTCTTCTCCAACAACCCCTCCAAACAGGAGCTGACATCGCAGTGTTTTCATGGCTAACTTCCTTAGTGGGTTTTAATGTAATGAAAACCAAACCAGTATATTCCAGGTGATCAGGAAAGTCTCCATAGAGAAGGAGTCATTCGAATTGGACTAAAGAGATGGGGAGGAAGGGCCGTGTTCCAGAATGAGCAGCACCTCTTGGGTAGAAAAAGACCAAGCCTCTCAAAGCTAAAGGCTGGCTCTAAGAAGGTATGAACCAAAAAGTACTGTGCATGTATGAAAATACATTGATTGTTATAGCAATATTCCTGTTCTTTCAGATGGAAAAAGATCCAATAGCTAGGAAGAAACTCTGTGTCTTGGTATGATTTTCCACTACCCCCTTTCCCTGAAGCTATTACTACTGTAAGTGTGAGACTGTGTTTCTGGGTGTATTTAGAAAGGCCGTCTGAACCATCCTCTGGTCAAGAAAAGGAAGGAAGAAGGGAGTTGGACAGAAAGAATTTACAAGTTGGCATCAGTAGACCTGAGTGGCAACCTGTCTCTAAATTTTACTAATTGTATGATCTTGCACAAACCTAGAAACCTTTCTGACCTTTTGTTTTCTCATTTGTAAAATGGGACTAATCATAACACTGACCTTGCTGGCTGTTGGGAGATGTCAAAGAAATAAAATATGTGGAGACTCATCACCCTAGGCAAAGTGCTGTGCAAAGGGCAGAGTTGTCGTTATTTGAAAGGATCATTGTGGATGCCGGAACGTAGGACCCCACACCGCTGGTACTGGGCTATGTATCTGAAGCAGTTGATGCTGGGAGAACCAAGGGAGCTATGCTTTCAGCCAACCTGTGGGTAACACATTCCTCCCCCAAAGGTAAAGTGTTGGGAGGAAACTCCAGCCTTATACACACTGACAGGCATCGTTTATAACATGTGCTTTCTAGACTGACTTTCAAATGTACTGGAATTGCCCTGTGTCTTCAGGGAGTCTTAGGAGAAGAGGAGGAAAGAGATATTACACATTACTATTTCCCTAGACTACACTGACTTTATGAGTCAGAATAAGGTAGCTTATGGTGCCATATCAATGTTTGAGTCGTATTGATGTATAATGATGAAAGTGAGCCATGTAATATACTATGGACTGGAACTGGGGATCCTCTCTCCAGTTCAAGTCAAATGGAGTAACTACCGTCTCATCATACCCAATGAATATAATGAGGGAAAAAAAGGATCTAGAAGATACCATGTCGACAAAATGCTTGGGTATGTGAAACTTCTGCTCATACCACATCGTCATAAAGCCATACACACAAACCCAGACCTGAGTCCAAGAGATACAGATCAACCCCTGTATGTTTAGGAAGTGTAAAGCTGAAAGTACTATAAAGATCTCTCTTTTGGTTTATTTTATTTTTTTAATTTAGTGTGTTATGGGCAGGCGGTCAGAAGACTTTAAGGAGTTGGTTCTCCCATTCCACCTTAGGCAAGCAGAGCCTTTCTCATCTCTGCTTCTGTATACTTCAGGCTAGCTGGCCCCCAAATGTCTGACTGATTCTCCTACCACCCCTTCCTGCCTTACTGTAGAAGTTCCAGGGTTACAGCTGTACATTACTGCATGAGACCTTTTTAAAAAAAACAAAAAAAAACAAAAAACATTGCTTTGAGGACTGAACCTGGGTCATTGGTTTATGCTTGTACATCCTGATCCATCTTGCTGGCCGCAGATAAAGAACTTTTATTAAGGGCTGGGGAGATGGCTCAGTGGGTACAGCTTTTGCCAAGTACCTTAGTTTCTTTCTCTGTTACTATGATAAAACTCAGGAAATACACTTAAGAAAAGGGGGTTTATTTGGCTTATAGTTCCATGTCACAGTCCATCACTCTAGGGAAGTGACAGGAGCCTGAGAGAGTTCATCACATTGCACCCACAGTCAGGAGCTGAGAGCAGTGAATCAATGTCTACTTCTGCTCAGTTTGCCCTCTTAATTTACTACTCTCCAAGACACCCCACCCCCTGCCCAGCCCAGGGAGTGGTTCTGCCTATAATCAAGACAGACGGGCCTTTCCACATCAATTTACATAATGACTAGAATCTCTCACAGGCATTTCCAGTAGCCAATCTTCATCTAGACAATCCATCAAGTGTACCTAGAGGGTCACCTCCCAGGTATTAAGTCAACAATACTAGTCATTATTCTGTGCAAGCTTGAGGACATGAATTTGCATTCCCCAGAGCCACATAAAAATAGGTGTGGTAGTCCAGGTCTTTAATCCCCATTCCCCTACAGTGACAGTGGGAAAAGCTAGGAGAGTCCCTGGACACTCAGGGCCTGCTAGACCTACATACCTAACGAAGAGCAACAAAGAGATTGTCTCAAATAAAGATGAAGGCAAGGACTAGCTCCTAAGGTCCTCTGACACCCATATCTACATGAACGCTCATCCATTCATGTGTATACATCACACACACACACACACACACACACTCATACCCAC
Source organism: Ellobius talpinus (assembly GCA_001685095.1). Classification (NCBI taxonomy): domain Eukaryota; kingdom Metazoa; phylum Chordata; class Mammalia; order Rodentia; family Cricetidae; genus Ellobius; species Ellobius talpinus. Next base: position 4,822 of record LOJH01035447.1, on the reverse strand, counting down.
ATGCACACAAGAACTCTTATTAAGACTTCCCTCTTAATACTGCTTGGATCTGCCCTATTCTTTCACATTTGGCTTTGTGTGTTTCGTCGTCGCGTCTGTTTAGAGTGCTATTATCTCTTCCTGGAAAGTACCTATTCATCTTCTAAGACTCATTCAAATGTCTCCTCCTCTTGAAGCCACTCCAGAACCCCTTATCTTGCATAGACCAGTACAAGTCTGAGTTTATCTGTTTATTTCCTTACTGCACCGAGGACTCCTTTCGGAAACAAAATAAATGTTCATGAGATAAATGAATGAATTCTCACATTCCTTATACACAAGAGTCCCTCACCCCAGCCCACCTCCTGAACTGCCCTGACTACAATAGACAAATGAAGGCGTAAGTCATAAACAATCCCACACCAGTTGGGATTTAAAGGGGTAT
>LOJH01035445.1:15006-30772 GCA_001685095.1 Ellobius talpinus | reverse complement strand
TTTATTTGGGACTAAATGGCTGTGGGACCTGGTGGGACAGAAACCTCTGCCAACATGGGAGTAAACAACTTGTTTTCCTATGCGTGCAGCTGCTCTGAGGAAACAACTTGTTTTACAGCTGCTCTGAGCATGAGACCCTCAGAAGTTCCTGATGGCAGGGGAGTGGTTTCTGGTGGGCTTGCAGCTGAGAGTTAGGGTGTGGACATTAGTCAAGGAGACCCTATATAAGCTGTCCTGGAACACAATAAGGAGAGCATTCTTGGCTGTCTGTCTGTGTGATGTGGGACTCCCCTCTGTTTCAATCTCCAGGCCCTTGGCCGACTGGCGAACTGTACCGTAGCACATAGCGCAGAGAGCAGGCGTTGCATTACAGTGGTGTTACCTGTTCTCTGGTCCAACTTGCTGCACCAGCAGCTCACTGGCTTCTCTCTCGGCCCCACCCTTCTTCACCTGTATCCCTGCTTGGATTTCCCACCTTGCTATATTCTGCCCTGCCATAGGTCCAAGCAGTTTTATTCATCAACCAATAAAAGCAACACGTATTCGCAGCGTACAGAAGGACATGCCAGGTCAGCTGCGCACACCGCACCTGCTGTCAGGAAGCAGAGAGAAGCATTCTGGCGCTCGGCTCTTCCCCCCCATTCAGTCAGAGGCCCAGATCACTGGATGGTGCCACCCACAGCTGAAGTCAATCAACTTCCTGTCTCAGTTAATCTACTTTAGATAATCCCTCACAACCAACATTATCTACCACCCTGTATTTATAGCAAGGGCACAGAATGTGTGTCTGTGTCCTCTTTCTGGATGTGACATCAGAACACCGTCTTTGTCCTCTTCCTTGACCGCTGGGGTTACCTAGGGAAGGCAGAGCCACCCAAAGCCCAGAAGTCCTACCTCTTTCTCACTCTGTATTGTTGTCTCCGGTCACCAGAGTCTCTGGCATCGTCTCTCTGCCCCCGTTCACCTCCGCACCTGCTCTTGGCGCCGGTCTTTCTGTTGGTGTCAGGGTGGACTTGAGTTTGGATGTGTCTTTGTCATATTAGAGCAGTTTTCATGTTCCTGCCTGGATGCTGATTTACACGAAAGCCAGAGCATTCTCGTTATAGTTTGGTAGCTGCTGCCAAGTGCCTGTAGGAACGTCTGTACCTGTTTAGCTAGGACCCCTGGGAACATCTGTTTACTCTCAGCCTGGCTCGCTTGCCTTGCCAATCTGATAAGCGAATCTAATAGCCGTTTTCACTTGTCTAATTAAAAAACACATTTTCATCTTTTCTTATGCTTATTGGTTGTTTGCATTTCTTAGTTGTAGACTACCCATTCATCTTCCTTATCCAGCTTTCTATGGATTGATAGATGCTAAAACGGTTTCTTTGTTAGGCTGGAACTATCCAGTCAGTCCTACCTTCTCATGGGTGGTGTCCTTTGTCAGGCAGAAGTTAGAAGTTTGATGTGAGAAAGAAAGCTAACCCCCAAAGAACCGGAGGGAGGCAGTGTCCCAGACTGCAGTGCTGTGGGGAGGTCTCCAGTTTCCTCTGGTCTCGACCCCAACAGCTGGCTCCATTCTTCCGCTTTCAAAAGAGAATTCAGATGGGACGCAGGAGTAGAGCAAGCAGTCAAAAACCCAATTAGAGCGAGCTGGGAAGCAAGAACAGCTTAGAAATTTTTAAAGAGCGGCCAGGGCCAGCAGCAGTGACCCTAAACCTGACAGGCACTGGACAGTTTCCCCTGTCCCCTCTGTCCTCTTCCTGTCCCTCCCTCAGGGTGGGCACTTCCAGAACAGGGGCATACTTCCATGAAGTTCCATTTAGTCCAGAATTCAGTTTGTTATAAATAAATGTATCAGGTGCAAGTTTATACGTAGGAACCAAGTACCCCCAAATTTGCACAGTTCACTAGGAAAGGTAACAGCGAATGCTCCCCTGGGGAGGAAAGTCCCTAAAGCTGGACGCAGCTGGAGTTGACCACTGCCACCAATTACTCTTTATATCCTGGTTTGTGGGTCTCTGAGCTGGCCCTGCTAGAGAGCCCGCCACCACCTCTTGTTCTTTATGTCCTGTTTTTGGGGGTCTACTTGTCAGTCTGTCCCATGCTAACCTTCTACCAAATCGTGGGACTGAACAGGCCAGAGACAAGGCATCATGGGCAGGCACATTTAGGGTATTCACAAAGCCATGAGGGCACTGTCTGGGCTCTGCTCATCTTTACGAGGGTGTCACTCTGGGGTGGCAGCAAGGTTCCCAGTGACTCTATGAGGCTGCATTTAACTAACAAATCTTGTCAAAAAGTAGCTTGATCATGAAACTGTATTTTTTTCTCCACACAGGAGTCTGAAGATAGTTGGCTTGGAGAGTGATTTAGTAACTTAAAGGTCACACTCTGAGGAGGCTTCTTGCTTATGAAAAATGACTGCCACCTATGACCATGACAGCATCCAGGGGACACAGAACCCATGACAGCATCCAGGGAACACAGGACACATGAAAGCAACCAGGAAAGGCAACTGGCCAGGCACACTTCTCATTGTCCCAGATTTCCTCACACTTCAGCAGACGCTCTTCTGGATCTACTGACTGGAATGAGCTCACTCTAGTGTTTTCATAAATAAAGCTTGCCTGAAGATCAGAGGGCAAAGCAGCCACACAGGCCAGGGAGTGGTGGCACACACCTTTAATCCCAGAACTCCGGAGACAGAAGCAGAACGCTGTGAGTTCAAGGCCACTCTGGGCTACACAAGATTGAATCTGTCTATAAGAGAAACAGAGCTCACACAAAGGTGATCCCAGCACTTGGGATCCCATGCCTTCAGTCCCAGTACTAGGAGGTGGAGACAGGAGAGATATGGCTGGGCAGAGACAGGAATATAAAGGGGAAGAGACAGGAGCTCAGTGGAGTGTGGAGTCTGAGGATTTATGGAGTCAAATCTCACCCCTTTGGTCTGAAGATTTGGTAGAGGTAAAAGGTCTGTCTCTCTAGTGGTTGACTGCTTTGCTTTTCTGATCTTCAGCTTGAACCCCAATGTCTGTCTCTGGGATTTTATTTTACAGCTCACTGTAAAGAATAGGAAGCAGGGAATCTGTCCCTCAGCCAAGGGACATCCAGATCAAGTCCCTCCTGCTTCAGCTTTGCGTTCACCTGCTTGAACCAACTCCTGCTGGCCGCTCATCTGATCTACTTCCAGGTCGGGGGATTTCCCAGGTGATTGGCTAGAGTGAGTCACATGTTCCACCCTTACCCTGGCACCTGACTCATCCTGCAGGAATAGTGGGGGAAGGTGAGTGAGTGCTTATGAGGAGCCTGCTTACTCCATTTTGCAGGCAGGAGCCGTTGTGTTGTTAAAAATAAGTTTCTATTTCCTTCAAGAGCTGATTTTGCTCTCTGTTTCTTGGAACCTGACCTTCCCCAACCCATGATCTTGACTTGTTTTTGAGAAGATTCTTTACCTTCTTGACCCTCCCTGACCTTCCTTGATCACATGGTGACCACATGATTTATTTTTGAGATTTTTTTTCTGTATTGCCTTGTTGCCCCATTGTCTCTCTTCTGTAAATCTGCTTTGCAGCTACTCATGATTTTACTCCTTAAAAGGGGCCCAAGTGATGGATTTGGGGTTGCTCTCTTTAACAGGAAAGTGGCTGGCCAGCTCTTGGATGCACCCCAACCAAAATAAAAAAAAAAATCAAGCTTGCTTCAAATTTGGCTCCAATTGTGGTAGTGGTCTTATTCTCACCACAGGGACTAACACTTAACTGGGTGTGGGAACCAGAAGGTGCCGACATGATGTCAGAGTCATCATTACTGTCACATCAATTCATGTCAGTGTCTGAAGGTGAGCTCCTGCCGCTGCTGGGCATGGGTTGCCTTGCTACTGCTGGTCACGGGTTGCTCTTGCCACTGCTGGGCATGGGTTGCCTTGCCATCTTCACACCCCCTCGTCAGTGAACTGTGAAAGGACTTGGAAGTGAGCTGTTGCTTGTCTTCTTTGGTTTGTTGTTGCCTCCTACCCTGCCGTGCCTATGACTACCCCCACTTAGAAACGAAGGCAGACAAAGTGACTACTGTCACTCTGGCCAAGCAAAATGCCCAGCAAACAAAGTAGGCATTTTGAAAACCCTGCTTCCCACCTCTGGAGGTGCAGAGGTCCTTGTGAAGATCAGCGACAGCTCGCGTTCTTCATCCTGAGCCCTAGTCCGTTCCTGCTCTGTGCTAACTGGAGACCATCTTCTCATGGCTTATGATCCCCACAAACCCATTCTCAGCTTAGGAGTCGGAGCCTTGTGAAGGCCCATGGTCACCGTGTGCCAGAACAGTCTCGGCTCGGAACCAGGCCAGATGCTTACAGCTCCAAAATGGCTTGGCAGAGTGTCTGTGATGTGGCCTGTATTCTGTGCTGGGTGAAAACTCACCCTCATTTGTTAGTGATTAACTGATGTGCAGATGGGGCTCAGTGCACCTCTGTGACCCACAGATAGACAGGCTCATTCCTGAAAGGAAAGGCAGCTGTCAGAATTCTCCAGCACGAGGCTGCTTCTGCTCAGGGTTCCTCCAGCATGTAGCCGCCCCAGCTCAGGGTTCCTGGTGAGGAAAAGCATCATTAGGAAAAGAAGGGAACCTTGAGAGTGTAAGCAGAGGGTGTGTGGCAGACCCTGGGAAAACCTGGGAAGGCCAAGGGCTATGTGCTGCTTCTGGAGGCTGTGACTTTCCTGAACCCTCTCTCTTGTGGTAAAGATAAAGTGACGGAGGGGTTCTGAGAGTCGGGGTAGCAGTGGGCACACACTTAGGCTCAGGGCAAATGAATCTGGCTGAGAAGTAGACTTAAGGCTAAATTACCCTTTTCTCAGCTACAATGTCTCTGGGCTCTTTCAGGCCAAAGAACCCCAAACTTTAGACCCCCAGGCCAGTCACAGACCATGAATACCTAGTTCAGCAGTTCTCAATCTTTGGGTAACTACTCATTTGTGGTCGAATGACCTTTTCAAGGGGTCACATATCATATTTCCTGCATATCAGATATTTACATTAAGATTCATAACAGTAGCAAAATCACAGTTACAAAGCAGCAACAAAAATAATTTTATGGTTGGGGTCACCACAACTCGAGGAACGGCATTAAAGGGGTGCAGTGTTAAGAAGGTTGAGAACCACTGTCACAGAGACTCAGGAAACAGCCAAGCCTGCTGTAACAGGGGTGGAGCTAATAGAGGCCCCCACACAAGTGACCCGCTTCCTCTAACTATACCCCCACCTCAGAAGGGTTCCAAAATCCCCCAAAACAGAGCCGCTCTCTGGGCACCATGTGATCAATACAGGAACTGGAAGGATGGATTACACTAAGCATGGCAGGTGGAAATTAGCCTGGAGATTTACAGCAAAGGAGGGATGGCAGATTAAACCCGTGGCGGCGTAGCTCAGACACCCCAGATGTTTCCAGGGCAATCTCACGGAGCAGAAAGCTTTTGTAACACTTAAAAAAGAAACCTGAATTTTGTGGACTACAATTTCTAAGAACCTTTGACCAGTACTGCCCACACGAAGGAGGAGCAGAGATATTAAGCCGAGTACTGTTTACCTCACTGGGATGCTAGAAGTCACTGGGACACAAAAAAATGCTACTACTATATTGTCCCCAACACCGTGCATTGCAGCATCTCCAGGAAGGGCGCCTCTTGCTCACCTTCTCTCTGAGCCCTGACAAAGCTGGTCACAACAAAAAGCAAATCAGAAAAGAACAGGCTGCGGGGACAAACAGGGGCTTCCCAGGAAGAGGGTCTCTCGCTATCCCCTCCTTTCCCCGCTCAGTCCCACTCAGGGACACAGGTTAAGGTGGCTTTTTCTTCCTAGTCCCACAGGAGCACAGGGGGCTCTTACTCTTCTGCCCTGATGTGACAGACAGGAAGTAGGAGAGTGACAGTCTCCATCTTCAGTCCTGGGGCTATTGAGCGGGGCTTCCACAAGACACTTCCATAGAGCACTAAGGTGTCAAAGCTCCCCACTTGTGTGTTCGGCGGTCCCAGGTCCCCTCTGCGCCTGTGCTGTGGACTGTCCTAAGAGTAAAATGCTTCTTACTTTGTTCAGGGGGCACAGCTGGAGAGGGGACATGGAGAGTCTTGTCTTGGCCCTGACCCACAGCCCTTGATTTAACCACACATGCACCCTCCCCAGGCAGGTTCCTCTGTCACTTATATAAAAGTGACAGTCTGAGCTCACTGGTCACCTCTGCTCTATTTATTTTTCAGGATCTGCTTCATAAACCATTGGACATCCAAGTCAATCTTCTTTATTGCTGTTAACTTCGCCTTCCAATTATGCAAAATGTCCTGCAGCTCCCAGGACGGGGTCCCATCTCCTCTGACACTTGGTGCTGTGGGTCTCAGCCATGACTGACAGGGGCAGTGGCTTCTCATGTCAAGCCCCGTCTTCTCCAAAATACAAATGACTCAGGGACAAGATGGGCACCTGGGAGATGCATGGCTGGACAGGCAAGGTCTGTGAACTGAAAACAGCACCCACGGCAGCTGGAGCTCCAGGCTTAATTGCTTTCTTCAAAAAACTTGGCAACTGGGAGGTGCCGAAAGCACACTTTAAAAATTGTGTGCATTCCTGTATTTGAACATGTAAATTTTGTTGTTTGTATTTCCTTTGCCCTTTAGGACTCCAAGGAGAGCTGCTGTGTTTGGTATCACAATGAAGCCCTCAGTGATTCCTTCTAGAAGGTACTGAGTGCCTGCTATGTGCAGACGTTTTCCTAGGCTTGAGTTCCGGCCAGAGACACTCATCAGACAGGACAGGACTCATGGGACTCAGAAAGTGGCAGATGCTGGATGAGAAAGTGAAGGGTCGGCTTGGGGCACGAGGGGCTTCAGGAGACACTGAGGTGAACCCTGCAGGATGGGAAAGTGGGAGACTCTGCAGGAAATGCTCCAGGTGGGGAACAGCAGTGTAAAGGCCCTGAGGTAGGTCTTGGTTTGGCCACTGGTGGAAGAGCATCATAGAGTTGGGAGAGAAGGGGAGAGAGAAGGATGGAGAGGTGGCAAGGCTGGACTGTGCAGCTGCTCTGAGCTTTCTGTGTGGGAGGCAGAGGGAACAACAAGACCTAGTTTATCTCAAAAAGGACCACTCAGATCATTTGTTTAGAGTGGGAGAGGGCCCAGGGTTGAGGCTGGTGTCGACCCCAGGAGACAAGTGATACTGTCTTCAGTGTCCGAACAGCAGCTGGGCCACCGTGGTAGAAGCCATGAATATGTGTGTTGTGTGAGTGTGTGTACTTGGGTGTATGAATGCTTATGTGTGTGCGTGCTATATGTTTATAGAAATGTTTTCACAGCGTTTGTATTTATGCCTTTTTCATATGTGTATGTAGAGGTCAGAGAATAACTTGAACAAGTTGGCTCTCCCCTCTCACCATGTGAGTGCCAGGTTTGCCAATAAGTGCCTTTACCAGCTGATCCACATTGCCAGCAGTGCTGTGTGTATCTTTAAGGCAGCACCAACCCCTTTTTTCAAATGGACAAGACATTGTGTGCATGAACTACCAGACAACATGGGTCCCACAAAGGCATTTAGGTTGCTGGTCTGAATAACTTGACCTTGATCTCTGAGAGCCTGGCAGGCATTTATCAAGTTGTTGGGTTTTTTTTTTTTTTTTGAGACAGGGTTTCTCTGTGTTGCTTTGGTGCCTCCCCTGGAACTTGCTCTGTAGAACAGGCTGGTCTCAAACTCACAGAGATCCACCTGCCTCTACCTCCCGAGTGCTGGGATTAAAGGTGTGTGCCATCACTGCCTGGCTATTGTTGTTAAAACAGGGCTTTATCATGTACCACAGGCTAGCCTCCAAATCCCAATCCTGCTTCAACTTCCTGAAAGTTGGGGTTTCAGGCTTCTGCTACCACTCCTGGCAAAGATGTATACAGATTTTTTTAAAAAGGAGTTTTATACTTTAGGATGTAAAGACAGACATCATCTGCAGCTTCACAGTATCTTAAAGGGCAGGGGCAGGGTATGGCCCAGGTAAAAAGCCCTTCCCCATGCAAGCCTGTCAACCTGAGTTGAGATCCCTGGAATCCAGGTAGGCACTGGACATGGTGGGGCTCGTTGGTAATCCCAGCATTCCTGTGGCAAGATGGTAGACATTGGTAGAGACAGGAGAATGTCCCAGGAGCTTGAGGTGGACACAGTACAGCAGCAAAGAGCAAGAGACCCTGCCTCAGATGGGGTGTGATGCAGGGACCAACATCAAAGCTGTTCCCTGATCCCTACACACAGTATGAAGGTGCCCTCATCCACGAACATGTAAACACACACACACACACCATGAATAAAATATATTTTAAAAAGCAATGCATTATGCCATATGGATCACTGTCCCTGGGATTACAAATTGTCGCCATTCATTGAAATAGCATAATAAAGATTATAAAATCTTAAATACGATCAGAATCCTTTTAGTTATTAGTTAACTCCCCCCCCCACACACACACAGAGCAGGAGAATTGGCTGCAACGGTTTTTGAGAAGCACACACACAGGCCAAGAACTGCCTCGCCTAATGGACTCCAACTTGAATTGTGTGTGAGACAGATGAATCGCGTCAGGCTGCCACTCAGCGGAAAGAATTGTGGCGTCTGGTTGAGCAATAAAGGTGCAGAATGCGAGCAGAAACACGTGTTCCAAGGACATTAGCTGTTAGCCACGAGCCTTTCTCTGGCTGACGATCTCGCTGTGAAATCCATTATTACTCCAGGAAGGGAAACAAGGCCACTAGCTGTCAGCTGGCACACAGCAGTTCATCAAGCAGCCTCAGTGACGTGCCTCAGCCTATCTCCACTTGGGCAGGTTCTGGAAGTGGCCCGGGTGTTCTGGTCTAGAGGGTGTGTGTCACATAGTAAGGGACAGTCTAGCAGCACGATGACCTGTATTTCTGTAAAAATTGCTCCCTCCTCACCCCATGACTGTCAACATAAAAAACATCTATCTCAAAGGGAATGAACAACGGTTTATTTTGGAGCCAGACCTGAGTCACTAAGGCTTGGGGATACAGATTTGGAGTACTCAAAATTCCAAGTTCTCATGAATTCAATTGTATGAAGTTCTTATAAGATTAGAACAAAAGAAGCCATAAATCAACACTTTTTAAATGTACCCATGGAAACACCAGGTAGGCAAGTTATGACAAATTAGGGACATGTCTTAAACAGGCCTCATGTGCTGCCTGGTGACATTCATAGCTTTTGGTTGGTGGAAATTAGGATCTGTCCATACATTTCAAAATAACTAACCACATAGGGAGACTCTGTCTCAAAAACAACTGGGAGGTGGTGGCGGATGTAAAAAGCCGAACGTTCTGTAGCACCCATGCCACTACAAGATGGCGAGCTGGGAACTAAGCTGGAGACTTAAAAACACATAGACAGAGACGCAGAGAGAGACACAGACACGGGTCATCCTTGATACAAGAATGCCGAGTTTATTGTGCTCAGGGGTAGCTTATATAGTGCTCTGGCCATGCCCCAGCTCTCAGGGTCTTTCAGCTGCAGACCTACCAGCCTGCCATCAAGGTCTCGTGCTTAGAGCAACTTCAGGCTGCTCAGAGCAGAGGAAAACAAGTTGTTTTGCTCAGAGCAGCTGCAAGCACAGGAAAAACAAGCCACTCACAGGGAATTCAGGGTCCAGGGGTCCACAGCCCCCAATAGCTCCAAACAGGCACAAGCCTTTAATTCTAGCACTTGGGAGGCAGAGGCAGGCAGATCTCTGTGAGTTCAAGGCCAGCATAGTCTGCAGAGCAGAGTTCCAGGTCAGTCAGGGTTGTTATACAGAGAAACCTTGTCTCAAAAAACAAAGCAAAACAAAACAAACAAAATCAAAATAGCTTACCCAATAGTCACAGGGTGTTAGGGCACACATGGGATGAAAACAAATGGCCATCAAGGGGCAAAGACTGTCCAAGCTAACTTGACTTCTGGATCTGCAACATTCCAACCTCACCGTGGTTACTGAAGTTCTAACTGGTCAACAACCTTGTAGAATGGCCAGTGTGGCTGTGGCTTATTTCTGGGGACTTCATTTAACACAATTGTAAAGAGATGCTGAACCTAGGCCACCTTACCAGAGATGGCCCTGGCAGAGGATTGGGCCACATATCATAACCCATGAGATGTTTTATCCACAGTGCCACTTACCATCTGCATGGCAGAATGCACTGGGCTTGGCACCTGTGCTTGTCACACTTGTCACTCCTGTGGCACACATCTGAGAGGAGTGACTTACAAGGACAAGAGTCTCTCCAGGCCAGTTTCAGGCTATGGTCAACTCGCACCATAGCTGTGGGTCTGAGGTGGTGGAGGAGTGCTGCTCACCTCACAGCAGCCAGGAAGCAGACAGGGTGACTTGCGACATACGGTTCTCAGCCATGACCACCTCGGTGACCTGCTTCCTTTGATTGGCTGGTGCCTACACAGCACAGCAGTCCAGCTGTCCCAGCAATCCCTCAATAAATCGTTCTACTGATTGGATCAGAGCCCTCAGGATCCAGTCGTTTGTCCAAAGTCCCATCTCTGAGCACTGTACTGGGGACAGAGATGTCAACATCTGAGGCTTTAGAGGATATTTCTGTGTTCAAAGCATGGCAGCATTATTCTCTTATTAAGTGACCAGTGATGCCAGGTGGGGCCGCTTAATGTATGGTATCCTAATTGTCTTAATGTAGGGTATCCTAATTGTCTTACACCATGGGACGGTTTGCAAGTTGGGCAAGGGGCTGAAGATTGAAACACACACACACACACACACAGAGAGAGAGAGAGAGAGAGAGAGATAGAGAGAGATATCATCCTTGAAACAAGAATGCCCCTTTTATTGTGTTCCAGGGCAGCTTATATAGGGTTCTCCTTGACTAATGGCCATGCTCTAGCTCTCGGGATTTTTCAGCTGCAAGCCCACCAGAAACCATTCCCCTGCCATCAGGAACTCATGAGGGTCTCATGCCCAGAGCAGCTGCAAGCACAGGAAAACAAATTGTTTACTCCAGCAGGCAAGGGATCATAGAAAATTCAGGATCTGAGGGTCCACACTTCCCAACAATGTATGGCATCCTAATTGTCTTTAAAATATACAAAGTTTTGATGAAAACATATTGAAAATATATTGGCCTGTGCAGATGTGTAGTGTATATGTGTGCATATACATGTTTTCATGAGCACATGTGTGCTCAGGTACATGTATATGTTGAATTGACATTGGGTGTCATCTACAGCTCTCTATTTACTGAGGCAGGGTTGCTCATTGAGTTCAGAGCTCTGATTCAGCTAGTCTAGCCTGACAACTTGCCCCAGGCATCCCCTGTTTTGGCCTTATGCATGTCTGGATTACAAGCAGCCACCATGTCTATCCATTAGGTTCTGGGACCTGAATTTTAGTCTTCACACTTCCATTGTTGGTGCTCATCCACTGTGCCATCCCCCATCCCCAGTAGCATACATTGATAGGTCCACCTTTCACTTACCTAAGGGGAAGAATTCAGAACGTTGGCAATTATTCTGTGCTGATAGGACCATGAGGAACTGTACATTCCCGATGGTTGCCGTGGGAAGCCAAATGGTGCTATCCCAACAGAGGCCATCCCTGTGAAATAACGAACACACTTGGTCTCTGAGCCAGCACTCTGGCTCCTGTGTACTTCTCCTGTGGGTTCCCACATCCAGATACTGACAACCAAGGTCATACATCACATTTCGTTGGTGAGAAACAGAGACAGAAGCAATATGAACATCCCTCTGTGGGAGGCTGATTAAAAATAAAACCAAGCCAAATAAAGACAGTGGGATACAGGCATTCTGAAAGAGCCTGAAATGGGTAAAACGCCGCTAGGTGGTGGCATCATTATTGCGGCATGTAGGAGCAGAGCCATGTGATGGACGGCAAGATGTGTGCTGCTGCTGCTCTTCCTGTTTGTATTTGCATAAAAAGGAGGGAGGGATACAGTGGACACTAACAGTGCAGTGACCCGCCATCCTCCCAACTACAGGGACTAATGTATGTCCTTGCATCCTGCTTATATGCAGTGCTGGGGATGGGACCCAGCAGTTTATACACGCTAGGCAAGCACACTACCGACTGAGCTAAACTTTGAGTGTTAAGTCCACTGAATAAATTGCCAAACAGGTAGGCAGTTTGTGAACAGCCACTTTTTCAAATTGAGTCATGTTAGGGTCAAACATTCTTTGGAATCAGAGGAGGTCAGTGCTGGGAAGCCCTGTGGTTTTGCCCATCAGGATACAACGAGCACAGTGACCACCCTTAGCCCCTGCTGATGCCTGCTGCTGACCTCTTGGACTCAAAACACCATCCAGGTAGCCTTGGAGTAGTAAGAGTGAGTCCGTTTAGAGAATGTTCCCACCACACTTCTCAGAGACCCTAGAGAGGATCACCAGTTCTGTTTCAGAAATATGGCTCCTGAGCTGAGGCAGCCAAGGACCCCACACCAGCAGATCCGAGCTGGAATGGAGGCAGTGAGAAGGATGGAGCCCAGAAGTCTCTTCTATGCTTCATCTTTCTGTCCTCAGCTGCTTTCTGTGAACGTACCCCCAGCCAAGGCGTTTTTATATCTAAGCTCGCAAACTGAGTCTAAAAGGAGAGAAACAGAAAGCAATGCAAACACTGGACAGCAGCAGCCATGAGCACAAGCAGGGCTGGGAATCTTCCGTCCACCATGAGGACCAAGGAGGTCAAGTTCATGGCTCTGTCCAACGTTTTGACATTGCTGGTTTTTTTGTTCTGTTTTTGTTTTTGTTTTATTGAGTGAAGGCTGCCTCTGAAAATATGGCCACTACTTCAAAGAGGCAGCTGAGTGGGTAGATCTACCTGTGGTCCTCTTAGCATCCTGTGCTACCATTGTGGGTATGTTTGTGTCTCATATTAATACCTGAGCTCTCTGGAGGCCAAGTGCCTACACTGTGGAGCATATTCTGGGAGACTTCAGGGGGAGTGCACATCCTGATCTGGACTGGTTGTCTCTATGTATGTCTGTTTGCTTCTCTAATCACGAGGATTCCTGTTTTGTGGGGCTGGAGATGAAATCCAAGCCTTCCCACGTACTAAGTGCTCTACCACGGAGCTACACCCCTGCCTGTCCCCTAAGGAAGAAGCCATAGCAGTGTGGCCAAGTTTGAGCAAGGGATTGTCCACTTGTCAATAAGCTGCAGATGCGGGATAATAGTGGGAGATGGCATGTATCCTGAGGATGCTTTGTCCTTAATCTCTTGTGCCTTAATCAATAGGAGGGCTGAGTAAGTGGCTCAGTCGGCAAAGAAGTTGCTTTGCAAGAATGAAGACCTGAGTTTAGGTGTTGTGTAATATTATTTTAACTGGGCAAAGATGTGTTACATTTGTTTATGCTGAGGAATTTACTTTAACTATGTGAAGGTGTGTTAATTTGTTTCCGCTGCCTTTGTTAACGATGTTAAGCTGTATTGCATTTGTTTGTGCTGCATTTGCTTAATTATGTAAAGATGTGTTGATGTTTCACTGTCCCTGCCTAAGGCACCTGATTGGTCTAATAAAAAGCTGAACAGCCAATAGCTAGGCAGGAGAGGGATGGATGGGGCGGGTATGCAGAGAGAATAAGTAGAAGGAGGAGAAGAGGAAGAGGAGGAAGAAGAGTACAAGGGAGAAATTGGGGGGCATACCTGGGACCAGAAGCCAGGCAGCCACCAGCCAGTCAGACACTGGAGGAAGTAGCAAAGACATACAAAAAGAAAGGTAAAATGCCCTAAGGCAAAAGGTAGATGAAGAGGAACAGGTTAATTTGAGTTGAAAGAGCTAGACAGAAGCGAGTCTAAGCTAGGCCTAGCATCCATAACTAACAAGAAGTCTCTGTGTCTTGATTGGGGAGCTGGGTGGCGGCCTGAAAGAAAAGGTCTGTTACATTCAGGTCCATTGCATCCATTTAAAAAGTCAGATGTGACAGCACATGGCTACAACCCTAGTGCTAGTGAGACAGATGAGAGGATCCCTGGGGCTCACTGGCCAGTCAGCCTGGCTAGATTAGCAAGCTCCATGTCAAGCGAGAAGTCTGTTTCAAAACCTAAGATGAAAGCAATTGAGGAAGAGATGAGATGCCGGCCTCTGGCCTGCACATGCATGTGTACACATGTATACATGTAAGACCACTCCCCCGAGAATGTCCTATAATACATATAGTTCCTTTAGGACTGAACAAGGCTTGGATGTGTCTCATCATATCACCTGACAACAGATGCAAATCTCAGTTCTGTTGCATCTAAAAGCCTAATTGCGCGAGGCTGTGAGGCTGTGAGGTTGCAAGGCTGCTCCACTGCAAGGCCATGAGGCTGCTTGGCTGCTCGGCTGCTCAGCTGCTCGGCTGCAGGGCTGCTCTGCTGCTCACAGATGCAGGCACTTCAAGGTGATCTCAGAGCCTACCGGCATCAATCTCAGGCAAATAATGAAACCTTCCAGGTTTAGCACAGACGCTCATAGGCTTCTCAGCAGGGACAGCAAATAAAAAGATATTTATTCAAAAATTTGATGATCCAGAAGGCTTCTGGGATGAGCGTGCTCTAGTTAGTGACTTCCTGGAGGATCTGTTAGCACAGAGAAATGGAAATGATGGTGAGGGAACCTGATGTCGCCCATGCGAATGAGAGCAGAGCAGAAATATTTGTCACCTCTGTTGTGGGGAGGAGGGGCTGGCTGGGAAGAGGACAGACAGACACACAAGCAGGGGGCGGTAAGTGATGAGGGAAATAGATAGGTACAAGGTCTCTTGAGGTTTGTTTTGGCTCAGAGAGGCACAGACACTTGCCATGAGCTCACAACCTGGAAGACAAAGACCTGGGGCCAGACCCTGGTGGCCCAGCTTCTCAGTGCTCCCTATTCCCTGTGTTTCAGAGGGTTTGACCCTGGAGGAGCTTGAGTGACAGGTGTCAAGAGCATCAACTCCATTGAAAAAAATTAAGTAAGATTTCCCTTTATCCTTTGGCAGTTTCATTCATGCAAACATTGATCATATCATACCCACCTCCAGATTCCCTTCTCACTTCTCCTAGACGCTCTGCAATATATCCTGTTCTTAAAGGGAAAAAAGATGGGCTGTGACCATTTCCAGGTCCCTCCTGTCTGTAGGCAGGGCTCTGATGTAAGTTCATATGGTAATGGATTTAAAATGGCTACAAAGGACAGCAGGAAATCTCCTCATCACACACTCATTGTGAGTCCCAGGTTGACTCTCTGTTGCTGAGATAAAATATCATGGCCAAAAGTAACTTGGGGAGGAAACGATTTATTTGACTTAACAGGCTACAGAGTCCTTCATGGAGAGAAGCCATAGCGGAACTCAAGATAGGAGCATTCAGTTGCCTTTCTTATACAGCCCAGGCTCACTTTGCTTAGGGATGGCACCACCCACAGTGGACTGGGTTCTTCTACATCAATGAACAGTCAAGAAAATTTCCCACAGAGATGCCCACAGGTCAGCGTACTGGAGGCATTTCCTCTCTTGAGGTTTTCTCTTCCTGTGTGTCTCTAGTTTGTGTTAAGTTGAATATGACATTCTGTTAACCAAAGAAGTAGGAGCGCCCTTGCTCTTTGAGGCTGTGGTTAGTGATGGAGTCCCAGATTCCACTGTAGGACACTCTTCTTCTTGTCTTTCTCCTCTTACTTCCTAAAAGACTGAAGTAAAATATATATTACAGCACACACAGTTGTAGGACATACACCACACTGCACAGTTGTAGGACATACACCACACTGCACAGCGG
>LOJH01035443.1:0-12407 GCA_001685095.1 Ellobius talpinus | reverse complement strand
TCTGAGCATGCCCTAATGACAAGGAAAGCAAACTTCCTCCAGAGGAACTGGATGATCCCGGGAAGCTCAAGTAAGAAGTCTGCAAATTAAGCCCACATCGAAAGAGTTCTGTCTGCTTGGGGATGTAGGTTTTTATCACTCTTTTGTTTCCTGTGCTTTGGAAGGTTTCTGAGGTGGAGGAATTCCAGTTTGAGCTTTCCTGATCCAAGCACTGAGAGCTATAATCATGTCTAGTGAACAGCGTGGAGGGCCCTTAAATGTTTGTGACAGCAGTTCCTGGATGTTGAGAAAACACAGACTTCCGCTGGGCTTCACTGATAAAATGCAAAAATCGCTCCCTGCTTGACTTCTCAGCTTCATCCATCTGTCTTCCTGGGTCTCAGTCCCTTCCCATTTTTGGCATTTGAACTCCTTTTAAAAGTGTTTACTTGCAGCGTGATCCTCTGGACAGCAGCATAATGGCTTCCCAGAGAGCAGACATGCACCTGCTTGTAAACGCACCATCAGCCAACATGGCATAAGCCCCTTCCCTGAGCCTTCCTCCAGGGAAACGTGAGAGTGGCCTAACCGGGGAACATTTTTCTCTGGCCAGTGAACGCTGGCTATGGTTCCTTCTATGTTTGCCCTCTGGATTGAGAGATTGCTCCACCCACAACCCCCTGAGCATAGAGCATTGTCAAGCTTTTGTGCCACTATACAGAGACTTGTTGACTCTTGACTAAGGCCTAGACTTCTACAAACAAAGACATCTCAGGAGCTCTTCTGATTGTTTATGATCTGTGCTTGTAATGACAGCAACTCTAACCATAATGTGAATCCCATGTATATTATCACTTAGTCACATATTTTTGTTCCAAATTTGAACTTAGAGAGGGGGAGGAAGAAGAAGAGGATGAAGAGGAGGAAGAGAAGGAGAAAGGAAGAGGAGAAAGAGGAAGAGGAAGAGGAAGAAGAAGAGAAAGGACAAAAAGGAGGAACAGAAGAGGAGGAGGAAGATGAGGAGAGGGAGGAAGAGGATTTGAAGCTAAACTTGATTGATTCTGCAATGTCTATTTCCCAATAAGGCCCATTCTTAGGTTCTAGGTAAAGATTATTAGGGGCAACAGTACTCAGCCTAGCCTACCACATTTGTACCCTTTTCCAGCAGAACCCTTTGGAGCAAAGACACCACCCTTAAAGGTGCAGAACCATATCTGTTTTGAGTCATCATCACTATAAGCTTGCCACCTTTAACCCATTTCTTACATGGCTTATCAGGACCACAGTGCTGATGAGCAAAGAGAAAATGGTCCGTGGGCTGCCAGGGTTGTGAGAGCAAAACAACAAAATTCACACCATTTTAATGGGCTCTTGGCAGCTGTTGCAGTTACTTTTTTTGTTGCCATGACAAAAATCTGATGAAACAGCTTAAAGAAGGAAGGGTTTATTTGGCTCACAGTTTGAGGGCATACAATCCATCATGGTGGGAGTCAGGTGACTGGAGCGCGACTCCTCATCTTCTTACATCTTTGTAGACAGGAAGCAGACAGGAGGTGGGGCTGGTCTCTAAAACCTGAAGTCTTCCTCTGCAGTGACCCAGCAAGCTCTGTCTCCCAAGGGTTCCACAACCTTCCCAAAGAGTGCCACCAGCTGGGGATCAAGTGCTCAACACATGAGTCTATGGGGGATATTTGCCATCTAAACCACAGCAGCAACCTTTGTTCATTAGATCCGGATTTAAGACACGCACATGTTGAAGCCACACGGACCTGAAAACACAGCACTCCCTGCATTCTGGCATGGCTACCACAGATGGACTGGAGGGGTATGACTGTGCCTACCTCAAGGTCATCATTTCACCACGCAGATCCCATGACTCTGGGAGGAGATAATCCAGCTGAGCCTAAGGGCGGACTTCCAGAGAAGTATTAGCGCACCAAATCTAGAGGCAGACCACTTGGCTCAGTCCTGGCCTTACCAGGGTGGGAACCTTGGTTAGGTATATGGTTTCTCTGTTCTTCAGTTTCCAATCTGTAAGGGATTGTAAGATGCCATTTCACAGACTTCTCATGGGGAGCAAATTAATTGGTTAATAATAGATGTAAATCTCTTAGACCCCATGCCTCATAAAACAGACCATTGTTATTATTACTAACATAACAATTATTGTATGGAATCTTATTTTTTTTTGCCAGTCAAGAATTCCTTTCTATAAAGTTTGGTAGGTGGGGAGATGGTAAGATAGCTCAGCTGGTCACTGCCTACTACCAAGTCTGACAACCCAAGTTCAATCCTCAGGATCCACGTGGTGGAAGGAGAGAACTTGCTTGTTGTGAGTTGCCTTCTGACCTCCACACAGGCACTGTGACATACAGGCATACATACACACAAAACAGGCACACAACTAATTGAAAAATAAACAAATAAATTTGCTGGGATAAGGTCTTAGTATGTAGAGGGCTGGCCATGAACTCCCTAGGAAGCCCAAGCTGTCCATCATGCCCTATGAAGCCCAGGCTGGCCTTGAGCTCTCTACCCTCCTATTGGGATTTCAGCCAGCACCACACAACATAGCCAAATTCCAGTGTGTTCTTTGTCCCTCCTTCAGTTCCTTATCCTCCCATTAGCACAAGAGGAAAACAGATGGCAGTATGTGGATGTGAATTCCAAAGCAAGTTTTAATGCACTCTTTGTCACCTGCATCATAGCTGTCCCTGGGGCGGAGACATGGACTGCTGAGTGCTTTGGGGGGAATTCTCAGGGATTTGACATGATACACACATTTGCACCCACTGTGATGAAGTGGGTCACCATCTCTCTGAATGCACTGTGGTGATTTTTAGTTCTGTGTCAGGTGCCCCGTTCTGGTGGTGGCAGCCCAGGCTATCTTGGGTCCTAGGGGTGGGTCTATTTCCAGCACGGGGAAAAGTGTGACCTAGATAGTGATGGTAACTCTCGGTATGGTTAAAAAAGAAATGTAGTAATGATTCCCAACCAAAGTTGTCNCTTGGTTTTAACCTGATGTCAAGGTTCTGCAGCTTCAGAAGGCTATGATTCTAGAGCATCTCATGTTGGAAACTCCAGTTCCGCATTTATGAGGACCATGCAAGGTACAAGGCATTGCTTTGCGCAGGTGTTGGGGAAACAGGGAGGGATACACTGCTAGAAGCCCAGAGTCTGCTCATTACCATCCATGTTCTTTTGTGTTTATTTGTGCCCCAGACCTCAGGCATCTGCCCCTTCTCTTTTTCAGGCTGGAATTGATGGGGAGAGCATTGGCAACTGTCCTTTCTCTCAGCGCCTCTTCATGATCCTCTGGCTGAAAGGCGTCGTGTTCAATGTCACCACTGTGGATCTGAAAAGGTAAAGGACCCTATGTTCATGACAGAATACCTAGCACAAGGAAGGTTCAGATGGGATGAGAGGAAGCCAGCCTGTGGCTCCAGGCAATCTCTGATAAATTCCATCTCATTGCCCAGAACTGTTCCCAGAGACCAGTCGAGGGCACAAAGGAGGTTGAAAAAGCCAGGGCCTCTCTGTGGAGACCTCCTATTAGCACTTGGAGTTGACTTTACAGAATCACACATTGCTTCTGATTTGTGAATTATTCCATGTGCCTCAATTTGTCTTTTGCTCCTTGGATTGACAATAACACCGGGACAGGAACATTGCTAAGAAGTAACATTGCTACCAGGTTTCAAGTTCATGTAGTAGGGCAAGTATAATCCCGAACATGAATACACGGGAGCCAGGGCCTACCTTCACTGTGGTCCATTCACTACCCTGACTGGTGAGAATTGATTAGCAAGAAGAGAGAGAGAGAAAAAAGAAAGCAAATGACCACTCAATGAGTGTCTGTCTCAAAGATGGGCACAGGCATCTAAAAACATATTTATTACAATAGCACAGACATTGCACTGTGGGACCATGGTAGAACTTCATGAGTGACAACTGAGTCTTCGGGTCACTGAAATCCAGACTACTTATAATCCTTTCTTCTCTTCACTCTCAGAATCCACAAAGTGAGGGTTCTGAAGCAGAGGATTTCATGGAGAGGGCCTAAAAGGAAAGAAACGGCTCAATCATGTCTGGTGCTTTGAGTTTTCGAGTATAATTTTATTCACATTTATTTATTGTGTTGAGCCCCAACCTTGGACCCTCATGCATACTATACAAGTGTTCTTCCACAGAGTTACAGTCCTGCTCATCTGACTAGAAGTCTCGAAACACAATAGGTGTCTTACTCCGCTGGGGCTAACAGTGCCCAGAAAACCTTTACTCCATCCCTCTGTCCGCAGTGGGAAAGCATCAAAAGCAGTCAGTGCTTTGTACAGTTCTCCTAATGCGTCTCACTACGTCCCCGTCTGCCTGTGGGCTGGCCTACCTCCGGGGCTGCTCTTGATCCCAGTAGCTCTTGACTAGGTAGCTTCTTCCATGTGGACAGACTCCACCTCCTCGTCTCTTCAGAAGCACAGGATACCCTTCCTCCAGGCTCAACTTCAGCCCCAGTTCCTCGGTAGGGCCTCTGTACCCCATCACTCTCCAGAGTGGCTTCCCCTTTAAACTCACCTCGCTCCTGTCAAAATTGTCATTTAGCATCTCATCCAGTTATAACTTCCACTGTCCCAGTGCTTTATAACCACTGAGGGCTTTCCCGTGTAAAATCATGCACTATGTCATTCACAAGGGAAAGTCCCCAACTCCATATTATACAAAGAAGCTGAGAGAGAGCCGCAGAGATGACCTGCCCCATGTCCCAGCCAGAAACAGGAGGGGATGCTACTAAGATCCTAGTGTCTGTTGTCGGTTTTAGGGCACTAAGGGAACATGTGTCTGCCATGCAGCTAGTGTCGGTGACAAATGAAGGGAGCAGGCTGGAGAGCCTGGGGGAGGAGCTTGCTTTCATGGAGACCAGAATCCTTAGATTCTCACCTGTGGATCTCACTGAAGTTCCCAGATGGAGCTCAGGCTGGGGTAGGGAGTCTCTCCAGAATCTTATGGATGCCTCTGTCTCACTCTCACATGATCAGATCTGGTCCTGCCAACGCCTCTGTGAGGCGGGCCTGGTGAGTAGCATCACCTTAGTTTACAGCATTATTTACACACACATGTATATTCTAATTCATCTCTTACTCTGGTACCACCATTGATTGGCTGAGTGACCTTGAACTTTCCTGAGCCTCCGTTTCTTCCTCTTCCCAATGATGGTGAAAAAGCAATGCCTTTTTAATCCATAGGAGTGCTGCTGAGGGTTTAAGGAGGTGGGCCATGTATTCATGTTCAAGATTATACTAGCCCTACTACATGAACTTGAAACCTGGTAGCAATGTTACATTTTTAGCAATGTTCCTGTCCCCATGTTATTGTCAATCCAAGGAGCAAAAGACAAATTGAGACACATGGAATAATTCACAAATCAGAGGCAATATGTGATTCTGTAAAGTCAACTCCAAGTGTTAATAGGAGGTCTACGCAGAGAGGAGGGCTGTGACTGGCCAGCAATCTCTCTGCATTGCCCAGCTAAGTTTCAGAAGCCAGAGTGGCATGTCCCCAACTTGTCAGAACCCAGCAATCAGCGTGTATCCAGTATCCCAGAAACAAAACCACACAGGCACTCGATCAACAGATCACTGTATCTTTAAGCCACAGTGACTGCTCAGAAATAAAATGAGTGAGGACTTCCTTCCTTGCCAGCTTCGGTTGCTAAACAGGAGGAACCAGCAAAGAATGTCCTCTCTTTATGTCAGGGGAGGGACACACAGAGTCAACAGAGGCAATAAGTAAATTAGATTTTAAAAATACTTGCAGTCTCAATTGTCTGAGTTCCAAGTGTCACAGAACAAGGCTGGAGAGCAGCCTGTTGGGAGTGACAGGGAGCAGCATTCCTCTTGTCCCCTCCCTAACTGATTAGGCCAAGAATTTGTCTCATTACAGACACCTATGCCCCTCTTGTTGACTTCTTACAGTGCCTCCACCTCATATTTTCTGCTCCAGTGTCCGCAGGAATGTTGCAAACTCAGAGAACATACAGAGCCATGGATGCTCCCCATGCCCAGAGACTGCAGCCGTCAGCCCCTCTCTCCTTCCCCAGTGCAACCCTCGGATTTCGTACTTTCTGTTGCCAAGGCTGCTTCCCTTCCCTCAGCCATCCTCACTCTCACCTTTGACCCTGTCAGAAGCACACCACATTATTGGCAGTGACAGGGTCAAGTCCTTCTTGCTGCTGTCGCCAGAGGTACCTCCTCAGTGGCGGTCAGTACGCTGTCCAGCACAAACAGGGACCACACCAGGCACTACGGAGGGAAGAGTCCAGAAAGTTCAGATGGTTCCTTGTTTGTTCATGGATATGTGCTCCACACGTCCCTGTTCTTCTCCAATATTTCTGCCTGCCTTTCTGGATCGTGGGGGAACTTCAATATCTCCTTATCCCCACTGTGTGTGGTGAAGGTGGTGGGGTTCACTAACACCTGATTACTACGGTTTGTGAGCAGCATACCCCGAGGGCTTCTTTCTTCCTTGTGTTTGGAATGGGGGGGCTGAGCCCAGGGCTTCACACACACTAGCAAGTGTTCCATTGCACCCCAGCTCCCTCTTTGTGCTTTCTGCTTCGCTATAGTGTCTTGCTCAGTTGCACAGACTAAACTTTGAATTCACTCTGGAGCCCAGGCTGGCCTTGAGCTCGAGATTTTCCTGCCTTAGCTCGCCCGTCTAGCTGGGGTGATGGGTCTGGGTTCTCTCTTCTGAGGGACTGTGTCAGCTAAGTACCTGTCCTCTACAAGGTCTTCCTGGTTCCACAACCAGTGACAAAAGGAACCAGCTTTCCTAAACACATGTTGCATTTACTCAAGTCCTGTTAGGAGAATGAAGCTGTAACTCCTTGGAAATTGATCATTTACAATCTGAGGTATCCCCTAAATGCTCCCAAGAGTTTGTTTTAAAAGATTCCATTTCTGATTTTAAATTTACATATATTGAACAGGATTTAAAAAAAAAACTTAACAAAACAATTGCTTTCTAGTAAGATTAAAATCATAATAGTCACATTTTAAGAAGAGTTTGTGTTCAAATTAAGATTAAAAACAATAAAGGTGAACTATGGTGGATTATTAACAGGTTTCCAGTAGGCTAGCTGCCTACTAATCCCCCATATTAAGTGGAAAGCTCAAAACTTTCATAATTGGGTTGGAGCTTTTATCAATATCAGGCCAACTTTTGATCTCTAATTTCACAGTTAAAATCATTCCTTTTCATTTAAACTTTTAATTTATATATGGGCGTTTTACCTCCATTTGTGTCTGCTCACCTTGTGTGTGCAGTACCTGAACAGACTGAAAGAGGGCATCAGTTCCTCTGGAACTGGGATTATAGGCAGTTGTGAGCTATTAGCTGATATGTGGAAATTGGGAACTGAATCCATGTCCTCTGAAAGAGTAGCCAGTGCTATCAACTTCAGAGCCATCTCTTCAGCCCCAAATCCTCCCTTTCTAAATTAAGATGTATAGTTGGTTTATGTAGTCGTTTGAAATTCATACCTGTAAACTTCTGGAAGCCAGGCATGGTTCTAAGATTTTTCTGGCACTGATCCTGAGCTGAAAGACTTTTCTTAGATTCTTAGTTATCTTCTTACCTAGTAACAGTGGGGTCTCTTTGTCTGTTTAATTGATAAAATTTTGAGACAATGTTCTGTTCTGCATGGCTTCACAGTTGTAGCAATCCTCCTGCCCCAGCCTTCCATGTGCTGGAACACCAGGAATGGACAGATCATCAAGCCCCAGCTCATAATCCTGTCTGTAGAGTCCTTGGCCAAAGTCTGCCCAATGTTTCCCGATCTGTAAAACGGAGTGTAGGTCTGTCAGACCGAACCGTATGGGTATCCACTAGGGCCCAATGGTGAAAATGAGCAAGACAAAGTTCTTTGAATACACAGACTCCATTTCATAGTCTTGTTTTTCAACTAATATTTATCTTTCTCATGGATTTCCCACACCAGGGGCTATTTGGAGACAGAAAAGGTATTCTGTGATGTCTAGAAATACACTGACCAATGCCAGATGTTAATTGCTATATATTAAAATTATGTTACTCATAATGGGAGCATATGAACTTGAGTCGATGACTCAAATCCAGCTCCCCAACATATATAGTTTTTGTATTCAAAAATATTTCTTAGGGTCAAAGTAGGATCCAATGTGTTAATTTTTTTTTCTTTTGTGGAGGCCAGAAGAGCAAATGAGATCTCTCGGAGCCGGAATTACCAGCGGTTGTAATCTTCCTAAATGCGAGAGCTGGGAACAGAACTCAGGTCCTCTGGATAGCCGGATATGGCCTTAACCACTGAGCCATCTCTCCAGGCCCAGCATGTTAATTTGTCAAGCCAGGAATTGTGGGTTTCTGTAGACTAATTAGTAAAGCAAGCAGCATTTGCAAGCACAGCCTTGCACAGCTAAAGCTGCGAGTTAATTTAGGCAGCCACCATGATTCCCTCCAGATTTGTTTCAGTTGTGTTTGGCTTCATCTTGTGAGGTCCCTCTGCCATTTCCTTCCCCCATGAGTTTTCTCTGTCACATCATAGGCATGCAGGGCTCTAGCCAGCTTCTACTGTCTTACCCCGAGTACCACAAATCTGGTTAGGCTATGGGCGTGCTAATTAGCGCCAGACCGGAGTTAAAGTTAAAGGCTTCTCAAACCAGGACTCCTGCCATCACCTGAATCTCACTCTCTCGACAGAAAGCCAGCGGACCTGCACAACCTCGCTCCTGGTGCGCATCCGCCTTTCCTGACCTTCAATGGGGACGTGAAGACTGATGTCAACAAGATAGAAGAGTTCCTGGAGGAGACCTTGACCCCTGAGAAGTAATAAACTCAGTCTTTGCAGAGCTATGCAGGGGGGAGGGTTAGCTGTGGGAGGGCAGACTCCCAAAGGGGCTGCTTCACTTTGGAGCAGGGCCTCTGTTTTCAGCAGTGTGGAATGCCAATCTCAAAGTGGGTCTACTAAGGCCAGTTGCTAGAAGGTGGTGCCGGTCAGTTCCTATGCAAAGGGACTTTAGGGACCCTGCGGAGATCATTAGCTCTCCTTTACCCATCGGGCTTGTTTCCCCAACTCTGTTCACTGTACCGGTAAAAACTCGAGATGGGGCAGACTCCCTCATCTTCAGAGGCGAGAAGACAACAAACCAGGAAAGGGTCAGCTGGTGCCTGAAATTGCACCAGGAGTCGTAAGTCTGACCAAGTCACAGATAAGCAGACAAATACTGACCTGTCAAGCGCAGGAGCTGATGTCCTCACCGGGTGGGAACGCGGGGGAGGGGGCATGCAGATTAGCAGCTACCTATAGGAGAGGAGAGAAAAGGCATAGTTTAAAAGATGACAGTGCCTAGGCTCACTGATGGGGTAGAATACTGTAATCAGAGATTAAAGCAACAATACCTCATTGTTAAGCCAGAAAACTGGCACTGCTTACAGAACGCAGCATGAATTTAGGGGAGCCAAGGAAAGACCTTGGAAATTTGACTGGAAGTCTTACCCTGGGGGCTGGAAAAGGAAGTGGTGCAAAGGGTCGAGGATGTAGCTCTGTTGGCAGGGTGCTTATCGGGCATGTGCGAAGCCCCGAGTTCATTCAACCCCTAGCTACACATGAACCAAGTGTGTTGGCACATGCCTGTATCCTCAGAACTCGGGAGGTAGAGTCAGGGAGAACTGAAGTTATTTTTTTGCAGTGCAGGATGTTCAAGACTGGCTGGGAAACCTCCGATCTTGTCTAAAACAAAGCATCAGTAACAAATGGGCTGAGGTTCAGAATCAGGTAGGGGAACTAACTAGTGGCAGCCCAGGTAAGACAGAAGGAAGGGCTCAGCCGAGGAAGAGGAGCAAGAAGATCAGTAAGGGAAGTGGATTCCGACAACCAATCACGCTCTTGTGTTTACTGAAGCTGTGTTTACCTGTCAACATATGTAGTTCCCATGTTGTGTCTCTCAGCAGCCCTGGGACCTGGGAGAAGGGGCAATCCTTACCCTCATTTTCATAGTCGGGCATGGTGGGATAGCCCAAGGCTACCAATGAAGCCTTTACTGTTGGAAAATTAATTGTCTCTGCTGTGCTCTGATGAAGCCTAAGCAAGGACACGGCTTCCGCTAAGGATAACTTTTGTCACCACGTTAGGACAGCTTGTTTTCACACGAGGGGCAAGCGGCCTGCAGACCATTGGAGGTGGCTGGGTACAGACTTTCAATAAGGACATTAGTTCAATCGTCAGTGCAGCCACACACAAAGCCCAGCAGGCCACAGCCAGAAGCCACAGTTGTCTCTGAACAGAACACCAGGCAGCTGCTGGGATAGATGTGTCCCGAAAGGGCTGACTGCTCTTTCTTGCTCCCATGGGACTCAGCCTCATTTGCTGCTTGCACTACTTGCGAATCCCACATGAATAACTGTTTTCAGCAACCCGAGTGGAGTCCAGGCGAGTGGAGTCCAGGCCTCGCCTGGGAGGTTAATATTGTCTCCTTGGAACAATCCTTCCAGCCAGGAATGTCTACTTCCACCCAGTCTGACAAGGAGGATAGGCGGGCACAGGAAGACATGTCCACATGCTCTCTGTCAAGCTGGTAGGTGGGATAGGCTGCTTGTCCTACCAGGGGACATATATGTCATCTTGACCCATCATCCCTTGTCTGCTTTTGGCTTCAGGCCTCCTCTGTGAAAGAACATTCCCAACCCCAGATACTTTGCTGGTTCTTCACAGTCAGGTTAGTCAAGACCCCTGGCTCCCATCACCTCAGTCAATGTCCACAAAGGTCACAAGGACTCTCAGAGTATATATTTCACATTTTTTGAACATTCTTCCTGAAGGTCATTATCAAACTTCTTGTAAATCAGGTTGTAAAGTTTCCATTGTCCTATCAGGACCTAGTAGTGTTGGGCAGGGCCATTCTAGCGTCTCCCGGCTGCTCAGTCATGCTATGGGTGCTGAGCCTGCTGCCTCCCGCCCAGGTCTTTTCTGAACTTCAGTTAAGTGGAGGAGGTGCGAGGAAGGACATTCCAGCCATTCTAGTGACCTATCCAGGTCGTAGGTCCTTGAGGTCATTAAATGAACACCTTCAGAGGCCTCCTTAAGTAAGGACCTCAGTGACA
Source organism: Ellobius talpinus (assembly GCA_001685095.1). Taxonomy (NCBI): domain Eukaryota; kingdom Metazoa; phylum Chordata; class Mammalia; order Rodentia; family Cricetidae; genus Ellobius; species Ellobius talpinus. The sequence continues at coordinate 1,301 of LOJH01035443.1, read as the reverse complement.
AGACCATCAACTACTCAGGACATTGTTTACAGAGAATGTCCTTCTATGCTTCTGCACCATCAGGTTGGGGCAGGTGCTGCAGTTACTGGCCAGTAAATATCACCAAGCCAATGCCTCAGCTCTGAGCTCAGAATCCTGCCAGTCTACTCTCAAGGCACAAACATACCCAACTTCCCCACTATCTTGGGCAGGAAGGTGGGGTGGCTTGCATCCAGAGGCCTATGGCATAGTGTTGCCTGGCCTTCTGCTTCTCCAGGGGGCAGCAAAACTCTGCTTCCTGATGCTGCAAAGCCATGCATTTCTTATCGTGTTGCTGTTTGTGAAAACTGCCAGAGAGCCAAGACTTTTCTCCCTTCGTTTTGTTTGTTAAAGGAGAGAGGAAATCACACACAAATACTCCAGCACTTTAAAAAGATTACCCTTGGTTCCACAGAGCATTTAGGGTCATGATGAAGAGTACTAGCTTCTAAATGAGGCTAACATCCTTCCTTTCTGTGGACCGACCCAATTAATGCTCAGGAAGAAAGTCTAGGAGCTCATGTAGAGTTATTGTTGAGACAAACCTGGCCCTTGCCTGTGGGCTCCATCCCATAGCCAGAGTTTCCAGGATTCAGAACTGAGAAGCATGGCTGCCTAGAAACCAATTGCACACCCTGTGTCACTTTAGACAAGGCTTTCTCCCTCCTGGTGTGATCATCTTGAAAATGAAGGGGTGACACTATATTCTCCAAGATCCTTTGCAGCCCTAAATCTGTGACTGCATGAGTTTCACAGAGGTCTTTCCTAGAGCTGATGGTTTTAAAATAATCCTAGTGGGTAGAAACTGGGATGAGAACTCAGGGGGTGAAGGAGGCTGTGAGACAGCTCAGCACATAGTGTTTCCCTTGCCAGCATAAAGACGAGAGTTTAGAAACTCACTTAACTGCCTGGTGGGCACGACTGGCTGCCTATAATTCTGTCCTTGGAAAGCAGAGGCAGGGGGTCCCCCATAGCAAGCTGGTTAGCTAGATTAGCCATATTGAGGTGCTCTGGTTTGACTGAGAGACCCCTGCCTCAAAACCAATGAGAATAAGATGGAAATGTATTGTGATGGAGGATGATTCCAGACAGCAACCTTGGGCTCCCATATGCATGCACACACATACCCCCCACACTCTTCCCACATCACACATTAAAAACATGAATACACACATGCACATACTAACAACCGAAGAAGGAAAGCATAGAATCCAAGAGAAAACAAAAACCAGCTGGTTACATGGTGTGCCATTCATCCCATCAGTCAGCTGGTTACATGGTGT
>LOJH01035441.1:0-15767 GCA_001685095.1 Ellobius talpinus | reverse complement strand
GTTTTATCCATTTAGAAAGTGAGTTTCCTCCCCTGCTCTTACCCATGTGGCTATGACAGCACCACTGTCCTAAATTTTAAACTATTGACATGGTGTGACACTCAACATTGCTCCTGGCCAAGGGAAGTGATTTCCAGTTCATCTGAGGGACACCCATGCACATATGTCGATAGAGTCCTCTGGAATTAACATGTGTTCTATCTTCCACAAACATCCAGCAAAACAGGAAGATATTGTGGCCAGTAGCTCCCAAAGCAGAGTTATGTGAATCTTGGAAGCAAGAGATCAATGAAACAGAACTCTCTGGATCATTCCCAGTGATCTACTTTCAGATTGTGGACTGACCCTTCCTACATTAGGCCCTAGTGTGGTGCATTAAATTCCCAGCAGATAAGTTTCTGAGAGCTGGGACCATTTATCTGGCAGAGCTTTGGGTTAAACAGAGGTGGACACAAAAGCTTAAGAGCTGCCTCTCTATATTGACGTGGACAATCTCATGGAAGCAGCAGTGAAGGAAAAGAGAGATGTTGTCCTGCCAGAGAGGCAGACTAACTGCAGGTCTCTCTCTCCTCTCCTCCAAATCCAATGTCCCAATCTCAAGCCCAGATCTGCAACAGACCACCTTCTGAGGTCTCCTCCCCTCTGTTGCCATCTCCACTGGATCAGGCAGATCCACTCCTCTAACCTTCCTCCCAACTCAGCCCGTTATCCCTGTCCCCAACTCCAGCAGACATCCTCTAGGAACCCACTAGGCTACTTACACCAGCCGGAAAACAAGTGAAGGAGGCAAGCTTCAGATCCTCACTCCCTCCTCTCCTCCAAATCCAGTCCCCCAGTCTCATCAGCAACTCTGCAGCAGCCCACCTGTTGGAGCTTTTCCCTACTCTCTGCTCCCATTCCTAGGGTACTAGGCAGATCCTGGTGGAGCATCCTGATTGTCTCCCTCCCATGAACCCCCTTAGCCTCACCACCATTTCTAAGAGTCAGCTCTCAATACCTAGAAACACAGCTTGCCCTGAGCCCACAGTGGTCACAAAGATCAGCATCCCAAAAGAATTCCCTACTAAGCAACACTGAGCCACCACACTCCTAAGAAGCAGAAAAAGCAACAGAAACCAAGGAACAAAACACCCACACAATAACGGCAAGATCAGATATCAGCACCTAGAATTACAATCATCCCAAACCCGGATGCCTAGACATTAGTGTAGAAACACAATCAATAACATCCAGGACAATATGACTCCACTAGAGCCCAGCAACCTCACCACGGTAGGTCCTGAGAACAGCAACATAGCCAAAACACAAGAAAAAGATTTTAAAATAGCCTTTATGAATGTGATAGGGGTTCTTAAAGATGAAAACAATAAATCCCTTAAAAAATGTATGAAAACACAGGGGAAGGAAATGAATAAAACAGTTCAATCCCTGGATGTCCGCATGTAGAATACAGATAGGTCCATATCTATCATCCTGCACAAAACTCAAGTCCAAGTTGATCAAAGATCTCAACATAAAACCAAATACACAGAACCTGATAGAAGAGAAAGTGGGAAATAGCCTTGAACGCATTGGCACAGGAAATATCTTCCTGAACAGAATACCCAAAGTGCAGGCACTAAGATTGCCAATTAATTAAGTGGGACCTTATTAAACTGAAAAACTTCTCTAAGGCAAAGGACACCATCAAAAGGACAAAATGACATCCTACAGAATGGGAAAAGATCTTCACCAACACCACATCTGACAGAGAGCTGATTTCCAAAATATATAAAGAACTCAAGAAGCTAGACATCAACAGACCAAATAATCCAATTAAAAATTGGCATACAGATCCAAATAGAGAAATTTCAAATGGCCAGACTGGAGTATGAATCTCAGCACTTCCACTGGGCAGTTCCCATCCTCTTGTCACCCCAGCTCCAGGGAATCTAACACCCTCTTCTGGCCTCCAACGGTGCCCACCTGCACATGTGTATAAACGCATATAAATGCATTCATTTTTAAAAGTTAAGAACATGAGTGATGGCTTCTATTTAGTCTTTAAATTGTAAGAGAAAAGTTTTGCAATCATTCCTTTCCATGGATAATGAAAGAAATATAATCTATCCTTCTCCATTAATCTCTAATGAGCTCTGAATTCCATCTTGCAGACCAGTATTATCTGAAGTGCAGTGTATAGATTCTGGTCACCCAAAACAACTCACTCGAAACTCTGAGAAAAAGGCATTGGAATACCTCCTTATATATTTTTATATTATTGGGTTTTTTACTTTAATTTTGTTTACTCACAAGTATCATTGTATATTGGAAATGTGCAATTTTCTTTATGATTTTATAGGGACAGACCACATAGTTTGCCTTGTGACTCAAAGGAGGACTTAAACTTGGACTTTTCAGTTATGTTACATTGTTGAGACCCTGAGGAGCCTTGGGTATGGACTAAAGGATACAGCATAGATGGAAAAAAGCATCTGGGGCAGGGCAAATGTGAAATATCATTCAAGGAGATGTGATCAGGTAATGGCTGTTACGGGGGAGCAGTGATGGCTAATCTGTCACCTAGGAGGGACTGGAGAGATACTTAAGAGCATGGGCTGCTCTTGCAGAGGCTCCAGGTAAGGTGGCTCCCAACCCACTTGTCACTCCATCACTGGGGGATCTGACCACTCCATGGGTGTTGCACTCAGCTTTACATAATCACACACTGTACACACACTGTACACACACACACGTCCATACACAATGTTTAAAATAAAGAAAAGTTCCTAGGAGGTTAGTAAAAGACAGAGGGAGAGAGAGAGGGGGGAGAGGGGAAGAAAGCCAAAGACAGAGAAACAGGAAGTAGAGACTAAAGAAAGAGAGAAGTTGGCAACAGTGAACCTCTGACTCCAGGCCTCAGCTTCCTGGAGCTTCCTACCCTGAGATCTGGTCCTTCTGTTCCTGAATTTGGACACTATTTTCCCAACAGATCCCTTATTTTTAGTTTTTCTTCTGCTTGCTTTTCCTGTGTTGGATTGAGCTGAGTTCTTTCAGTGGCAAGCTTCCTCACAGGGAATCGGTAGTAAGATTAAACATTACAGTAGCAGAACCTAAAATGTAGAATGACCTAAATCAGAATTGAGTTGTGGGTATTTTCTTCATATAACATGATTAACTCTGGGTGAGGCGGTGAGTACGTGTAAGCCCTGCACTTAGTGAGCCCAAGGCCAGTTGAGGTAGCATAGCAAGACTCTACCTCAAAACGAACAAACAACAGTTGTTGCATGTTAGCTTTTATTTTCCCTCCTCTCAACTCCACTGCCAAAGAGTGGGAAAATCATTTGAAAGTTATTTCTTACTGGAATTCAGTAGGTATTCCATTTCTGGTTTTTGCACAGGTACTTTTAGGGTGTGGGGGGGCATACATGTTCCTGTAGGTGTGTTCACGTGCACTTGGGAGGCAGGGATCCGTGTCAGGTGTTCTCTTTCACTCTCCACTTTACTTCTTGAGACAGGGTCTCCCACTGAAATTGGGACTCTCCAGTTGGCAAGTCTAGCTGGCCAGTGAGCTCTAAGGATCCATTTACCCGTCTCCTCCTCCGCAGAATGATCTTACAGATGCATCCCACACACTGGATTTGCATGTGGGTAATGAAAATCTAAACTCAGAGTCCTCGTGCTTGATCAGCAAGCACTTTGCTGACTGAATCTTGGTCTTTAGTCTTAATGACAGTCCTCTGTGTGGTCATACTGTTAAGCCCATTGGAGCAGGCATTTTGGGCCACCAATCAGCTTCCAAATAGACACAGAGACTTGTTATTAGTTAAGAATCCTGGTCTTAGTTTAGCTTGTTTCTGGCTCACTTTTTTTAGCATAAAATAATCTGTTCACCTATGTTTTATCTCAGGGCTTTTTACCTTTCTTTCATTCTGTATGACCTACTTGCCTGTTTCCTCCATATTTGGCCGGCTGGCAGCCGCTTGGCTAACTGGCCCCTAGTGTCTCTTTTTTTGTCTCCCTGGTTCTCTCTCAAGTCTAGATCCTACTACTACTTATTCTCTCTGCCTGCCAGACCCACCTCTCTCTCTTCTACCTAGCTATTGGCCATTCAGCCTTTTATGAGACCAATCGGGTGCCTTAGGCAGGCAAGGTGAAACAAATGCACCACATCTCTACAAATTAAACAAATATTCTTTTCCACATCAGTCCATGAACCCCATTTGTGTCCTCATGATTAAGCTGCATTCCTTTCAAAGCAGCTACACTGAGCAGCTTCCCCCTTTATTCACACAACCAGAAAGGAACAGAGGGTGGACACTCTCATGAGCTCTTCCTCTCACTGCAGAAGGATCATCTCCCTGAAGGAGTTAGAAAGACTCCCACACCACACTTTTGAACTGGTCTAGAGAGAGGAAAGGTTTGTACGGTGCCTGAGAAAAGTCTGGGCCAAAGAAGTGGCGGGAACGTCACTATTCCCGTGTCCTTCAAAGCTCCTGCCCGAGGTCCTATAAACAGGCACTCACCTCACCCCATCTTCCTCTGTGGGACAACATAGGGAACGTGTGGGAATAGGCACCATGTCTTCTCTATCCACGTTGGTTTATCGGTTTGTGGTGCAGGAGGAGGAAAGCGGCCAGCAGGAGATCTAGAACAAAGGCCACAATTTGAGGCCAATAGCTTGGCGGCAGAAATCAAGGGCTTAGGAAAAATTCTAGGGTATTAACCAAAAAGGTCTATTTTTAGTATCTGTTGATAATAGAGAAGTTAAAACAAAAAAAAATGAAGAAATCAATTTTTAGTTTGTGTCTATTGACGGAAATCAAGTCAGGCAGCAATAAGGTTTTGTTTGTTTCTTAGCGAATCACAAAAAGGTATATCATTGTCTGCATCCTTCAACCTATTATCCTGTTGTCACCGATGATTTCTAGTTTATGTATATATTTGGGCATCACGAATGTGTGAAAGTGTCTGTGTATGTGTGAGTGATAATGTATGTGCACATATGTGTGCAGAGACCAGAGAGAGCATCAGATCTCTTGGAACTGGAGTTCCAGGTGTCTGTTAGCCACTTAACAAGGACGATTGGATCTAAACTCTAGTCCTCATGATTGAGCAGCAATTACTCTTAACTGCTGAGCCTTTATCTCTCTGTCCCCTCATCAACCATTTATTAATTAACATTATTTGAAAATTTTTTGTGTGCAAGGCCTCACACTAAGACACTCGCAGAGAATAAAGCAAAGACTTGCATCTCCCGAAGACTAAAACACAGATGTGATGCCTAAAAGGTGGCACAGAGCAAAGGAATGGGGCTCTGACGAGAGCTCGGTCTGCAGCTGACTGTAATCTCTGAATGGACAGAAACTCTTCCTCGGTCCTGTGAGGAGAGATGAGGAATCAAGGCACATGGATGTCCACACACAACTGGAACCAATAATCAAGTGTGATGCTAGGAACTTAGGACAAATCAGAATCCCAGGGAACTCCATGAGTTGCTCTTTTCTTCATTTGCTTAGAATAAGATCCACTAGAATCTATCTTTATTCAATCTGCCATAGCATCCTGAGCTAGAACAAAAGAGAGATACTTTGACATCACCTGCCAATCCTATGGGAACCATGGTTTACTTCACTCACAAAAACATCTTTGGCTGGGACACAGAAAATGAAGTAGCAACCCAAAAATCTAACTTCCAAGTTGCTTTCCCTGAAACATTTACACGAACCTTCCCCTCATGACATTGTTATGTTGAGGTCTGCATAACTAGAGAGTGCTAAGGTATAAGCAATTCAAACGTGACATTGGTGTTTCAGGGGAGAGTGACAGGAAAGAGATTCCGGTGGGATGTATCAATTACTACTCGGGGAAGGTACGCGGGGCAAACCTGGCTCTTCCTGGCATTAGACAGGTGTCATTTCGCAGCTGTGAGTGGTCTCCAGGAGCCAGCTCCAGTGCAGATAAGAAGTCGCTAGAGCTGTCAGGGAGCTACAAAATTTATTGATTAAATCTTGTCTCAGTCCCACACCGACTCATCAGAATAAACGATGGACCAGCATCACCTGCAACCATGCTCCGATGAAGACTGACAGCTGTGCTCGACCCCCAGAGGCTTCTGCAACCTTGCCATGATCCGAGTTTATCTTTTCTGTTACAGGAGGCTATTCCCATTTGTTCCGTTCTCTGCACATAGCAAATACTTGCTCAAGATCTTCTTCAACAGGGGCTACAACAGCTTTTTCAAAAATGCCTCTCTGAAAGCTAGACCCTGCAAGAAAATGTTTACACTTTCTCGAAGCCCACGCCCGTCTCCAGGTTATACCACGCTTCTCTCACAGTCCATCAGGCGAGAGTATGTGTCTCACGCATTTGTTTCCCTTCCTCTTCCTCCTCCTTCTCCCTTTTGTCTGCCTTTTTTTTAAATCGTATGTCTCTAGTCTGGGTTGAATTTGTCCCTGACATTTGTGTGGATGCTGCATATTCCTGGCTGCTCTCCCTGTCTCCACAGATTCAGGCCACACGATACACCTTCCTTTTGTTAAAAATCCTCAATAGGCTTTTCTCCCCTCAATATGCTTTTAGAAGCCAAGATGAGCATAAGAAGTCATGGGACATTTGGGACAACGGAATAGGCTAGGATTTAATACGCGACCCATAAAGGACAGCATGAATTGAAAAGCATGATAAATTAAGTTAAAATGTTCTGTTTGGCAACAGAACATGAAGGGAGCGAGACAGCTAGGCATGCAGTGTATATGGCAGGGGAATTACAGTCAAAATACATTTTTAAAAAATTGTTCCAACAATGAATAAATAATTTATCTTACTTATTAAAATAAAAATATAAACTGGGTAATTTAAAGTTAAATGAAGGAATATTGGAAGCTGGAGAGATGACTCCATGGTTAAGAGCACTGAACACTTTCCCAGAGGACCCAGGTTCAGTTCCTAGCACCCACGTGGTGCTGCACACCACCTATATAATACCTTCCTAGGAGATCCAGTGCTTCTTCTGGCCTCTGCAGGCATGGACATGGTACACAGACATCCATTCAGGCAAAACACCGACGAGTGTAAAATAAAATTAAATAAATTTAAATGAAGGAATATTGCCAGTAAATCTACGAAAGAATATGCAACTCCATTTGCCGTCAGTAAAACCAACATGGAACGAGAAGTGTGTACCTGTTCTATAAATCTGCACTGTGCCTGTGCACCAGTTAAAAACAAGAAAGAATCCCACAATGAATCTTGCCCGTGAGCCCCACCAGAAAGGCTAAATTAAAAACACAGCCCATATGGAGTGTTAGCACTAGGGCAGAGTAACTAGACTGCAGAAACCTGCAGATAGAGTGAACTTTTACTCCACCACCAGGGAACACTGGTCCATACACCACCCTCTCTCCGGAAACATATCCCTAGGTATCACCTAAGCGGAAATGTGCACATATTCCATAAAGCCCAAACATAAGAAAGACCGGTTGGTCAGCTTCATTTGTAACAGCCAAGCACTCATCCTTAAGGTATGTTAAAAGGGCAATGCATAAAGATATGGTGATCTCATCACGCCAGGCAGTGCAAATGAAAAGTGTGAGGAAAGCATGACTATGTAGAGCAACGTGAACTCAGAAAAATAATAGAGTACAACAGCCAGCACATAAAGATGCTTTCTCTAAGGTCCCGTTCATACAAAGGGCACAGCTAGAGCTAATCCACGTCTGGATTCAGGCTGACATCTCCCCTAAGGGAAAGCTTCACTGGCCAGGGTTGAAGGAGTGACACCTGGAGTCCCTGGAACATTTTGCTTCTCCCTCTGGGAGCTACAGACCTGGGTCTACTCACCTGACAATAATTCACCAGGCTCCACATCGGTGCTCTATGCCTTTGCTAGACATAGTGATAGAAAACCAAAACAAAATGACATATGTTTTCTTTTTATTATTCAATAATTTTCATTGAGGTTTCATGACCTGTCAAGTCCAAGCTTACACACACACACACACGTATGCACACACACACGTATGCACACACACACACACACAGACCCTTCTGTGTCCTGACTTATGCAGTGTCCCCGTACTGAAATGCCCCTTAGTTTTTCACATCTGCTTAACCCAGCATGGTGATGAGCACTAATTTGCTACCAGCAGTCCTATTTCAGACTGCTGTCCTGACCCAGGTGGTAGGGGTGCACGCCTTTAATCCCAGTACTCAGGAGGCAGAAACAGGAGGATTTTTGTGAGTTCAAAGCCAGTCAGGTCTACAGAGCTAGTTCCAAGACAGCAGGGGGCTACACAGAGAAACCCTGTCTCGAAACACAAAACAAAACAAAAGTCCACTTTCCTGGAGAAACTATTAAAAGTTCCTAGAAACATTCTAGGTGTTTAGAACGTCTCTCTTATTTTTAAAGAAAGGATAGTTGGTTGGTTGGTTGGTTGGTTGGTTGGACGGTTGATTGGTTGGTTGATTGGTTGGTTGGTAGTTGTTTGTTTGTTTGGCTGGTTGGTTGGTTGGTTGGTTGGTTGGTGGTTGGTTGTTTGAGGGGTGAAGTTTGCAAGATGGTTCAACATATAAAGACATTTGTTACCTAGCCTAACAGTCAGAGTTTGGATCTCCAGAGCCCACATGGTAGAACGAGAGACCCAATGCCTGCAAGGTGTCCTCTAACCTCTATAAGCATGCTGTGTGTGGTATGAGTGCGTGCCTCCTAACCCCCACCCCCAATATACCAATTCACACAAGAAAATAAATGCAAAGTGAATAACTGTGTTTTTAACATACTTAACTCCTGAAGTTTCTAGTACCTTGATTTCTCACATCTCTTCTAAGTATCCAACTCAGTCTTCATGGGAACATTTAATGTAGCATCTGATTAAGTTATAGCCATATAACAAGCAAAGTTGGCACAGAAAGAAAATTAGAATTGATGTCACACACTGTTGGCTCTTGGAAGCTTGACTGATAGGGAAACACACTGGTTACTGGTCATACTGTATTAGCCGTCCATCAGTGTTTCCCACGAAGAGTGGGAAGTCACCAGAAATCTGGGTACTTGCAAGTCAAATCTAAGTGTTTCTCCTGTAGATCAGCTGTTAAGAAAACTCTAAAGACACCAGATACACTAGTAAAGATTTCAACAATGGGAGTGAGGACAAGTTCTCTTGGCTTCCTTAATGCTAAGTGTACATTTAATCAAGAGTTTGAAAAGGCTTAAGGTTAAGCTACACAGAACTTAAAATTTAAGAATTTAAAAGCCAGCATGATAGCATATAGCATCTTTACCCAGGCAGATGTTTCCTACAGAACTACACAGAAGAGTCTCTCACTAGCACCAAGCCCTGGTGACAGACAGTCTTCTCCCTGCCACCCTCAGGGAGTTCAGTGCTGGCATGACCACAGAAATCTGCCTCCTGGTCATTAGTCAGTCCCTTGACAGGGACATAACGGGAAGAAAGAGAACCTAATGGGATTAGAAAAATGAAAAAGTAGGCTGGAGCCAAGGATGACATCAGCTTTATGGGGAGGCCAGGAGGTGATGGGAAAATACTGCAAGAAAGGACATTCTTCATTCTTGTCATCGTGAGAAGAGCCATCCATCTTGAAGCTGGATTTCTTGCCACAGGCTAAATGTAAAATTTTAAAAAGTCCTTTCCATTAAATTGCCACTTAGCATTAAATACTTGGAAGAGAAAAAAAAAGACCAAGAGATGAAATTGTGACCATCTAGCTAGCCAGTTCCTCCAGCAAGGTAGGCAGAATTCCCTCGTCTGTGACTCTGGCTTTGGTCACCGTGTCCTAATGGAACCCACAAGGAGCAACTTGACCCAGCATGGCTAGCAACAGGGGGATTAGACCAAGTGCTTTTCCATCCAAAGCACCTTTAAATAACGTTATGGGATTAGAAGCTTTATAAAGAATATAATTCCTTTAGCTGGTTCCTCTTACTTTTCTTAAAACAAGAGTGGTGGGCTAGATTCCGAAGCCCCAAGACAGAGGTACATCATTCAATTCTGTTTGAAACAAGGACTTTTTGTGAGATTATGTTACATGGATAAAACCCTTCATAATCATGTTTTAGCTGTTCCAGCAAGTCTCCAAGCCTGGTCCACATCATGTTTTAGCTGTTCCAGCAAGTCTCTGAGCCTGATCCACATACTTGCTTGCCACAAATAGAGAAAGATGAGGAGCAGAAGCAAACAGGCAGTTAGAGGAGGGTGAAAGAAGGCAGTGAGGTAAGGGTCAGGGGAGACTGAAATGTAGTTCAGTTGACAGAGTGCTTGCCTAGCATGTATGAAACCCTGGGTTCTACTCTGAGAACCCCAGAAACTTGAGGCTCAGAATCATCCACAGCAACATAGTGAGTTCCGCACCAGCCTGGGGTACATGTGACCCGATCATAAATAGAAAGAGAGATGGCAACAATGGAAAGTCTAAAGCGGTGCAGTGAGTAGCAGATCCCTCTCGTGAGAACCTGTTTGTACCAGAACCCATAAAGTTCTGCCACCGCAACCCAAAGCATTGACTCATGAGGCCTGAAGGAGCCCTCTCTCAGTGCCACTTGGCTAGGGTCTGACCAGCTTGCTGGGGGCCCACTCACTTTTTTTTTTTTGTAAGATCCACACTGTCCTTCTAGGTTGCCTGGCCAAGCATCTCTGTCATCTCCTAGCCTTGTTGCTTAGGACTGTGAGTCCCAAACTTATTTTACCTCTCAGTCATTTGAGTTATCCTTTTCAAACGCCCCTTTCCAAAATGCATATACACATCAAAAGTGTAAAGGGCACTTCTCCAGTTGAAGGATGCGAGAAGACAAAATTCCCATGCCTTTCTGTGTCTCCCCCTTCCCTGGCAGGTTCTGGAGACACTGTGAGGGAAGCCTGGCTTCCCGCAGCACATGACTGCCTGACATCGAGTAGTCTGGCAGATACATGGCAGGAAAGTGGAAACAGCTGCCTTCCAACAGCAAATCAATCAGCATCCAGGTTGCATCCCTCCCCTTTCCCCAGTCACAAAAATAAGCAACCAATAAATGCCTGTGGCAACTGCAGGAGAAGAAATCACCGGCAGCATAACCTGGCAAGTTGTGACAGCTGGGATAGAAAGTCCCGAGACTACTAAAGACAGAACTCCCACATCCTGATGTCCTAACCTTGGCTGCCAACTTGCCTGGACCTGGCATCAACTAAAACGCAAGCTGCTGAGCACCCCTGGGAGGAATTGCCTTGACCAGCAATGAACTGGGAAGTCGCACTCTAAGTGTGGGTGGCCTCTCCTGGTGGCGGCCCCAATAAAGGTGGTGGAAGTTGGAAGGTTTTTGCTTCTGGTCTGCTTGCCTTTGTTCTCACTGGAAAGTCCATCTGTCCCATCTTCAGGATTCCAGGGCAGACCGGATATTTACCAGGGCTCTCCAGGAATGTTCCAGGCCTTTCGCACCAGATCGGGACTGCTGAGACACCAGCCGAGCAACCATGGACTATTCAGACTGTACTGTGTAGTCCAGTCTAAGGAATCCTGTACACTTACTACCTGTTCTGTTCCTGTAGGGAACCCTGACCCTCTGCATGAAATCATGAGTGGAGCCAGAGGACGAGCTGTTGCTTGAACAAAGTCAGATACAGAAAGTCAAGCATCACGTTCTGTCTTGTACGAAAACTGAAAAGGTGGCCTGAAAGGAAAAGATAATAGGAATTGAGAAGGGGTGCGGACAATAGAGGGTAGAAGGGGAGATAAATATGACCAACGCATGATTAGTACATATATGAAAATGTCATAGCAAAACATCCTGGACAATCCCTGTGCATTCAGAAAGGCAAAGCAGGGTCTCCCTCCAAGCCCCCAGGGTGTGGGCCATCAGGACACGATTGAGGTCAATAGCTCAGCTGCTGTTAGAAAAGGTACAAACTTTTACCACTCAGCCTACTTGGAAGTATGGGTGTGCCTAAAGGCACTGCTCAGGGGAGCAGAGGAACCGGAAACCAAGCCTAGAACTTCGATGAGGGACACAAAGAGAGCGATGATACCTGAGACGGGAACACTCCTCCTCGGTTTTCCTGGGTCTTCTGAAAAACTGAGCTCACAGCTCTCAAAGCAAGGATGGGCACATGCTGGCCTCTTGAAAGGTAGCTAGAAGTGGCATAGTTTCTGTGGGCTGAAGCAGGGAACCCCAGCTAAACTCCACAGTCCACTGACCAGTGTGTCTTCCAGCCTCTCCCAGCCTACTCTCACTGAAGGGACAGCAATCATAAAGAGGTCAGAAGGACAGAAAGACAGGCTAATGGTTTGCAGAGATGCACCCTGCCAACGTCAAGTGCACTGGGGAAGGCCGAGGAGAGGCATTGGGGCTAACCCCATCGACATCCAGATGGTGTCTGTTCCCTGACCTCCAGCTAGTAAGAACACGTCCTTTGAGGGTAGGGATGTAGTTCAATGATTAAGCATGCATGAGGACCTTGGTCTGACCCTTAGCAGTGACCATCTGCAGCAGTCCCTGATGAGAGAACGGACCTCACAGCTAACCAGCAGATGCCCTAATGAGGATTCTAGTGTGCCCTGACTTTGTGGCCAGAGAAAAAGTGTATTTAGCTCTAAAGGAAAGCCCTGAATGCTGGCTCTGCAAAGTTGGAAATCTCACAATTTATAATGGTTTTGTAGGACACCACCCCACCACCCCCACTCCGCCAAGGGCAAGGAAATTCATAGTCGACCACCCAAAATCATATGAACCAAGGTAAACCTTCAAATAGTAATTTTACTTTTTACTTCCTTAAGGTTTTCTTTATGCCTCCATTCCACCCCACCACCATGCACTCAGATCCCCCACAGAGTAGGCAATTGACCTGTTGGGATACACTCTTAAGGTTTGCATAAATATAGGGTCTGGCCTCGGAGAAGTACAATGATCTTATTATGGTCTTGAGTTTGTAAGGTCACCTTTCTTCTTGTATATTTGTCATCCATTTAGAGTAAGCAGAGGTCCCAACAATGTGCTAGCTTTGGTTTTGTGGTTGAAATTGTGTGGTCTCCCACTATGATTAGAGGGAGCAGGTTTCTCTCCTCTTCATTGAGTCTTTATTCTGAAATGAGCAGTGTAAGACTGTGGAGAGGGGTCCATAGATAAAGCTCTTGCTCCACAAATGTGAAGGCTAGGGTTCGGATCCCCAGAAGCCACACTCACTCTGCAAATGTGGCAGCCATCTGTCACCCTGGCACTCTGGAGTCAGAGACAGGGTCTTCCTGGAGAGAGATGGCTGGTTAGCCCAGCAGGAATTGGGAAGCTCCAGATTCAGGGAGAGGCCCTGTTTCAACAAAGGTGAACAGTCAAGGAAGACACCTTTGCACACACACACATATGCACACACGCACACATGCACACACATGCGCAGTGAAAACGCAAAGCATTTTACTGAAGGGGAAACAAAAAGTCCTAATATCATTAGTTGCTGCAAAAATTTAGATAAAAATGGGTAGAAAGAAAACAATCATCTATATTTATTCCCCTACTTACCACAAACTTCATTGTTTGTTTAGAGATGGTCTGTACAATTTAATAACAATTCTAGGAATTGATAGATTTATCCCAGACTGTCTCCAAGTTTATGTAATAATTACGACTAGGAAAACGGCTTCTCCTCGGTTGATTCTCCCTGCTTCTGAAGCTTTAGGAGTTTCACCAGGTATAAAGAATATACCATCTTCCAGCAATAGCTTCTCCTTTACAGACTTTATCTCCCTACAGACAGGACTGTAATAGCCAGGGGCTAGCTGAGCTCTCATGCCTTCTGGCCATCTTATCTTTTTCCCTACACTGCTCAGAACTCTATGGAGACTTCTGCCTTCCATCTTTGAAAGTAGAAATTGCTTTTCTTCATCATTCAGCCACAATGAGAAAGAAACAGTATCCTTGTAGTGGGTATCCATATTAGCAGATAGGAATGGTACATCTCTTGTGGTTAGGAAAAAAAGAAAAATTTAATTTCCCTTTATTAGCCAAGACCCCTCAGGTTCCCAGTGGCAAAGGGTCCATGAATTTAGAAAGAGCAAAGTCCTTACCAAGCTTCTAGAGCATAAGCCAGCATCAATCTTCCTTCTTTTGAGGAAGATTACCACTTTAAGTTTCCAAATCCATTTGGCAGAGCCACTGAAAACACATTGAAACACAGCACAAGAGAGTTTTAGACCACAACAGGAGGCCATTACACTCTGGGTGCTTAAGGTCAAGGTCAAAGCAGCTGGGCACGTCTTCTTGCCACCCCTGCGGTCTCCTGGCATTGACAGTGGCGAGAGGGCACAGTGTGTTGGCATCTGGTAACCATGCCAAGTGTTACTCATCTACAAACGTCCAAAGCAATGGCACCTAGGCTGCACAGGATTTCCAGCTCCACTCCTGTAACTGCTTAATGATTTGGAGTACTGGGATTTGCTCAACTTGACAGACTTGGGTTGCCTCACCCTGCCAAAAAATTAAAAGTGATGCAAATAGGCTTTCCTTCCCTTGAGCCTCAGCTGACCTCAACCTCCCACCATATGTAAAAAGGAAATTTGAAAGGCATCCCTGGGGTGTCTTATCATGAGTCAAGACCTAGGTTTGAATCTTTACTCTGCCACTTACGACCTGATTGGTTTTGACATGTGACTTGAGCCTCCACTGATCATTTTGCTCATTGTAGTGTTGCCATCCCAGGATGTGAGCATTGATCTCGCTTGGTGTTGTGCTAGAGCCTAGCTCCCTTCCCCTTGAGTGTAGTCATCAGTGACTTGCCGGAAAGAAAGACCTGTGTCTAGTTTCACTTTGGGCTTTTTGGAATAGTAGTTCTGGAAGTCTAAGGTGAGCACATAAAATGTTCAAAGCCATCACAGCAAGGAGGCCGCTTAAGCAGACCTTGAGATGAGAGAGTTAAATAGAGTGTCCTTTAGATCTGACTCACCCTATCTCCTGCTCAGTCTTCCCAGGAGAGACTCAAACATCAGATAGAGCATAACAGCTTAGGCAATGCCCCCAAGCCCTTACTAAGTCATGGGCTCATAGCAAAATAAATGACTGCCATCAATGTAAATCACCTGATTTTAGAGTAATTTGCTATACAGCTACAAACCAAAGAGCCCATATGTAAGATCCTTACAGGAGAGACAGCGCCTGCCTCACCCCTGTATTTGCCATGAGCACCAAATCCAAAGACTCATGGGTGTGTTAGTTTGTTTTCTATGGCTGGAGAAAATTCCATGGACAAAGGCAACTAGGGAAGGGAAGGGGCTATTTTATCTTACAGCTTGCAGTCCTCCACGAAGGGAAGTTAGAGCTGAAAGTCAAGGTCAGAGCCTGGGGACAGGGACCAAAGCAGAGGCCATGGAGGAATGAGGCTTACTGGGCTCCTTTTCAGGACCACATTCAGCTACTTTCCTTATATCTCCCAGGTCCATCTGCCCAGAAGTAACGCCTCCCACGTCAACCATTAATCAAGAAAGTATCCTGTAGACTTGTCTGCAGGCCAATCCGATGGAAGCATTTTCTCATTTGAAGGTCCCTATTCCCAGACACTAACAAGCAAGCCATCATTGGCAAGCCTTGAGCCTGTCACCAAATGGTGGCTGAAAACTTAGCCAGACAGTTGTTCAAAGTGGCACAAAGCTAGATGAAGCAAATGCTGTATTGATTCACTCCCCTGATGTGAAATATTATTTTAAGATGTGTTGCAATCATTAATGCTATGGAATATTAATGATGCAAAGATGTGGTGCAATCTTTTATGGTGCATTTGTTTAACTCTGTGAAGCTGTGTTACTTTGCCTGCCTA
>LOJH01035438.1:0-15768 GCA_001685095.1 Ellobius talpinus | reverse complement strand
CCTAAACCTCCCTATAAGAATGAAAAGCTTGCCTGCAATAAACGGAGCCTTGACACAATTCAGACTGACTTTGTCTCTTTTATGTGCTTGGTTCCCTTCCCTTCTCCCCCCCATTATTTTCAGGTGATACCTCCTCGAGACCCGCAAATTACCTGGCCTGCTGGATGGGTCAGTAAAGTTTTATTCTTTTGATGGATAAAAAAAAATCCATTGTGTATATAGTTCACATGTAATAGGAAACTTAATTTATCAGAAATATAAGAATTGCATACCCACTTCACATATGTAATTTATTACTATCAATTATTGGCCCCAAGAGCCTCTTTTCTTTATGTACAGACTTTTTAGATTTGGGAATGATATACATCTCTTTCCTTATCACTGCTATAGCTACCTCACCTTGATTGTTGCTAGCTTACTTTTGCTTTGGCTATCAAAAGCTAATGAGACAATGCAGGCACTATAGTGAGAAACTGCTTATACTAGATATATTTAAAGAGGAGCCAAGCCTGTTAGAGTTCAGGATGTATACCAGGTATGGTCTACCTTGAAGAATGGGAAGAACAGATAATGGAAACTTCTCAGCAAGCTGAAAAGTCATGGATAGAATTATATTTTCTTTTTTCAAGATTAAAGGAGTTGCATTCTGAAACAACCAAGTGCTGTTTGTCATTGTGAACACAGCTCAGTAGTTGTCCTGTAGAAAAACATGTATTTCATTTTAAAGGACCTGCAAAATGTGAAACTATACCATATAAAAAATGTAAATGTGAACTTGAGAGCTTGATGAGCTGGTCACTGCATGACAAAAGAGTAAAAACTGTTGACTTTGGAGCCACATGCTACCTTTTCTGTAGCACGATTTGGTTTCAGAAATTCATGTTTTGGTTTTGAAATACAGTGGTTTCATTGAAGAGTACTGTTAGCTGAAAGTTTCTGTTCAGCCTTTGAAGAGTGCAGCCTTTATATCTCTGGGCACACTCCCACATATTTTGACAACTTGTCTGCTCACTGGTTAGGAGAAAGACTGAGACTTTTGAACTTTTACTCTTTTTTTTTGATGTACCATCAGAATTAATTTTGTTATGGTTTTCATCTCTTTAAGAGACAAGCCACACCCACTCCTGGCAGGGCCCTGCCCTCCTCTCACCATCTTAGATTCTCACTGTCCATTTTGGTGCAAACCTTCCTTCTTTCCCGCTCCCTTCTCTGTCTCTCTCCTTTCTCTTCTCCTTCTTTCCCCATTCTCTCTCTCCTCTAAGTAATAAATATCCAATTCTATTCTGTACGATGTGTCTGTCCATGTGCCTGCTCACACACCCCGGGCTCGCTGGGACCAGTCCACCGGGACCAGCCCAGCGCCACATGGTTGGGTCCAGCCCAGCACCGGTGACTCTCCCGGTCAGGGAGCCACCGCTCGGGACTGGCAGCCGTCTGGGACTGACCAGCCCGCCTCCCATGTGTCGGGGACCCACAGCTGTCTCTGCCTGAGACTCTGCAGGCCCACTGCCTATTGCCGCCGGGGACCTTGGAGCATTTTTAAAAAATCATAAAAAATTTACCTTGACTTATGATCCTTGATTTCTCCCCAGGGCATAAATAACTCATGGCTGACCATGTTCCTGACTATAGATTTTTACTTTCTTTCTTACTTAATAGTTCTTTCTTTACTTAATAGTTTTATGATATGGGTCTTAGACACACACTCGTAATCAGGAGGGGTTCTAATAACTTCTGAGAGTGTAAGATTCATTCTTACTGTAATTCTTTTAGCCACCCATAAGGCTGCACTTTCGGGTTCTGAAGCCGGTGTATGTACCCCCTGTGTGCGCATGCATGGGTCGCCCGCCATCTGCGTCATCAGCATCTGACGCAGAAGCCCCCATATGCAGGTGCAGGGCGTAGCGTCACCCGTCATCAGCGTCTGACCTGAGCACGTCTTTCCCCTCTTGCGCATGTGCTAGGAAGCCTTTAGCAGTGGATATGACCTTATTGGAGGAAGTGTGTCACTGTAGGGGTGGGTTTTAGGTTTCCTGTGCTCAGGATATCACCCAGTACCTCAGTCAACTTCCTGCTACCTGAAAAATACAGGACTCTCAGCTTCAGCTTCACATCTGCCTACATGCTGCCATGCTCCCCTCTGAAATAATTGACCGAACCTCTAAAAATTGTAAGTGATCACCTCAATTTATTGTTTTCTTTATAAAAGTTGCCATGGTCATGGTACTTCTTCATAGCAAGAAAAACCCTAACAAGGACATTGGACTACAAACTGACCAATTTGTGTTTTATTTTAATGTTCTTTACAAGTTGAAAGTTGGAAACTGTAGCTCCATATAGGAAGAACAAAGAGAATGTACTTCCTAGGAAATTACATCCTTGCCATTTTCTAATAATGTATAGTTTAAAATATGCGACAATGTATACCATTTATTTATTTAGTGGTTGAAGGAATTCACTAGGAAGCTACTGAAATTTACTTGATTGTTAAATTTTGAGAGACATTTACATTTAGTGATCTTAAGATATCCATGAGGAATTATGATGAGAATTATTATGTTCAGATCAAGGCATAAAAAAACTGTCCAATCATATGCTATTTTGTTGTCTTTCTTTTTCTGTTATCAAGTAAAAGTCTACAAACAAATATTCTCAAGCACCATGTTACACAGTGTGCTGTTTGTTCTGTTTGTCACCAGAGAAAAGGAATCTGACATTTCCATTGCTAATGACTCCCTTGCAGAGTCTATTGACACTTTAGTAATTTTATATTTTTAACCAAATCAATAAAAAGCAAATACCTGCCTGAAATCCACCAACACAGTTCTGGCTTGCAAATGATACAGGTTGTTGAGGAGTCAAAATACATGTGGACAATGAAAAAACAAAGATAGACTACTTGAGCAAGTGTTCAAAATTTCATCAGAGAAGTATTGAGAATTAATTACTGCAGATAGTGAGTGGGTTTAAAAAGCATGTAGAAATAGGATGTCACATTTCTCCTCTACCATCTGTTTGTTCAGATGCTTTTTTTTTCTCAGAGCATTGTCCTTATAAAATGTCCCATGCACAAGCTTATTCCCTCTTCCTGGAATTCCCATGGCTACTCTCCACTGCAGATAAATCTTTAATTTTCTAAATTCATTACCATACAAAATTGCCACATCTTCAGAAGCTTTCTCCTCTGCATGGTATCTTTTACCTTGCTAATTTCTTATTTAAAATTTACTTTCTCTTCCACATTACTTGGATCATCTTGTCTGTCCTGATTTTTCAGAATCCCATTTTGTAGTAGTTGAATTCTGCCAAGTGGTAAGTACTGGGCACATCTGTGTTAAAATCTTTGCTCTGTTCAATCTCTCTGTGGAAAACTTTTAATATTTCAGAGAAACTGTGTCCTCATCTTTGTACTGAGGGTGATTGTAACTAATTTTTAATACAATAATAATCATGAATAAATGTTAAAGACATACATTAAAAGAAGATGTGGATTTTAGTTTCATGGCCATTGGATTAATTCATGCTTATAAATGTATCTGGTATATATTGGACTGTTTACTAGATCCTCCAAATAGAAAAATTTAAATATTTAGTTCAGGGTTTGATACATGTTACTCTGACATAAGAAGAACCTAAATCTCTGAATTGGATTAATTTTTTTATTTTTATTTATTAAATTATTTTCATTCATATATAATAAAATGTATAATTTGGAAGTGTGTGTGCAGATCTACACCTTCACATATAAAGCATCTTATCTAACAATAATCTAGTATATGAATGAAGCAGGAACACCTGCTGTGAAGAAAATACATGAACTATATAATTTTTATATACACATACCCATCCACAACAGTACTTCTGATGAAGCTGCTTTTCTTTCTACACAGCAGAGATATTTATTTTTAAAAAAATCAATGCATAGTTAGAATTGACCTATAAGTCTCTGTCCCAGGCCATCACACTTATTCTGGTTCTCTTTGGTGGTTGTCCTATGGACATTCTTAGAAATGAATATCCTTAGACACCATCCCAGAATTACAGGTATCTCCTTTCTGGAACTATTATTTAATTACAATAAAATTAGAATTATTACATATATAGTATTATAATCCAATGTTATGTATTAAAACTAGTAATATAAGTTTTAATATGCTCTCCAACCAATGCTAAAGTGTTTGGAGAGCACATATTTAAAAAGCTCTTGTCTTACTGTAATAGAAACTATATGGTGTACCACTGTCTTATATATGTTTCAAACTCGAGCTGTAAAACTCTATATCTTAAGTCTGTTTACAGGAGAGGAATAAGTCTTGTTCCTAGTTGTTGAGGGGATGGATATGTGAGGAATTTGAACTACCGATGATACTCAAATATTTTTAACAAGCCTCTGCCAGGAAGCATGGAACTGGGAAAGGGAGGGAGGTACACTGAGCTGTTCTGTTAATTCTAAATTAGAAGCTTTACTTACTGAGACTGTAAGAGGGAAACCATTTTTAGCTTGTCATCTATCACTTAATTATTCAAATCATTGGTATGTAGGCTCCTAACTGTACTCCCACTCTAGGCCTACAAACATTAAGGGTGAGCTTGTCCTGAAACATTTTCTTGATAAAATATTTATTGTTTCCTTTTTTTTTTGCTCATGTGTGTTGTGCCTGTGTGTATATGCACCATATGCATGCACTACCTGTGGAGGTCAAAAGAAGGGGTTGAATTTCTAGGGAACTAATAGTATAGTCAGTTGTGAGCTTCCATGTGGGTACTGGAACCAAACCCTAATCCTCTATAAGAACAGCAAGTACATTTAACCACTGAGCCATCTCTCCAGCCCTTGCTCTAATTTTTAATGTTGATTTCCTTTTTGTGTCTTACACTGGGATAGCAACTCAGTGGGGACAGAAACTCAGTTTTACTTGACCTTTAATTCCATTGCCTTAGGCAGTGCCTAGCAGAGGTGACTTATAAGTGTGCATATTTTGTTTGGACTACAAAGTTCACTTAGTTTTGTTTGATGTAAAGAATCATATCATGTCAATATTATACCCTCTTAGTTTTCCCTGATTCCAACAATTTAAATTATAAGAGCAGAAGGTAATGCTGGATCTGTACATTTGTGCAGTGATTGCTCTGACTCAGCCCAGGAAACAAAAACAACACAGTACATGTCTCACAATGTTTTTCCTGGCAGTCCCAAGTCTTCAAACAAACCTAAATGAACTTTGTAGACCAAACAAAATGACTGTCATGGACTGAATGTCTCCCATCAAATTTCTGTGTTTGAGTCTCAGTTTCCAATGTGATGGTAGTTAAAGGCAAGGTCTCTAAAGAATTATTATACTTGAATGATACCGTATTGGTGGAGTCCTAATTTGGTGGCCTTAAAAGAAAAGATACCAAGACTCCATCATACTTTGTTCCCCTTTTTCCTTACTGTGCCTCTCCCTTTCTAATCCTCTTCTATTTATATCAAGTTTTTTTCCATTTTATTTTCTATTTACACACACATATATACATACATACATATATATGTATATATACATATACACAGAAGGGGAAGGAGGGAGAGAGAAAGTGGGAGAGAAAGAGAGAGAGAGACAGAAATAGAGAGAGAACAGCACCTATAAAACAGGAAGACAGCCCACATGTAGAACAAAACACTGCTATAAACTTAATCTGCCAAGCTATTCTGAAACATTGGCTTATTATAATTAAATGCGCAAAACTAGTTAATGAACTAGCAGTTCCAAGGTGTTGGCTTTATAGGCAGTATAAATTATGCATTGAGGCACAGATCTCTGTCCCTATTAAAGACTTTGCTGTTTCTCTCTTTTTTAATATGAGGTTTTTGGTTCTGGTTTTACTGTAATATCCCATGTCCTATCTATCAAATAGTAGTAACATAATAGAGTAAATGCATGTGGATATTTAATATTTATGTCTTTATATTTTGATTTTTTGTCTCTTTGAAAACAAAGAAACACACCCAACAGACATTCTGAGATCTTGCTGGTTCAGTATCACTCGGTATCAGTAAAAGCTAGAAAACAAAAGCTTTATAAATATGACCTGTATTATTAATATTTACATCTGTTTATTATAAACTGGAAGTGAAGGCATCAGTACAATTTCTTACTCAGTTTTGATGGTTGAGAAGGGGTGGATTTCCCAACAGAGTCTTAGTCTCTATTGTTCTTGCCAACACACGATCACAGCTTCATTAATTTCTGCTAGTGATGTCATAATAAGTTCAAGGCTTCTGTCCTGCCATTCCATAGAAATTTCAAATGGTCATGAATCCCAGATGTAAATGTCAGAGGGGAAGTTAGGGAGGGACCCTGGTTGTGTGCTGTGTTCTGGACCTACCATGGTGTGAGCTTGAAAGAAAGAGTGGGAAGTTGGGATGATTTCACTTCCGTTGAAACCAGAAATGTCTCAGGCAAACTTTAGAACCATGATGGCAAAGCTGAGCAGAAAGATGCTTCTGACTTAAGTTCTGAAAGAGGGAGG
The DNA here is from genome assembly GCA_001685095.1 of Ellobius talpinus. Taxonomy (NCBI): domain Eukaryota; kingdom Metazoa; phylum Chordata; class Mammalia; order Rodentia; family Cricetidae; genus Ellobius; species Ellobius talpinus. Next base: position 9,258 of record LOJH01035438.1, on the reverse strand, counting down.
GGTTCTGGGCATCTGCCATATCCTTGCAGAGTGATCTATCAACTTTGCCTCCTCCATGTGTTTGGTTGTATTTTGTTAAAAACATAGTGTTTTTAAGATGAAAAATCTATTTCATCCAATGATATTTAACAACTTGACAATGTTGCAGTTATATGACTGTGTTATGTGTAAGGATGAACATGTATAAAGGGACACCTGACTTTTGAATCTACATCATCACAAGGTAAGTCAAAGAGGAAAGTTTCCTAAGGTTCAACTTAAATGAAGAGCTATAAGAATTAAGAGGTCTAATGTAAATCTGCCCAGGAAAATACGTGAAGGGAAAGCTACGACTAAGTGCTGAACAGACAGAGTAGAGACAGTTTTCCATATCAAGGAATTGTATGAGGAAGACATGGACTGCAAAGTCCCTAGTGGTGTTCAAAGAGATAAGAGCAATTATATGTTTTTTGTTGTTTGTTTGTTTTGTTTCATCTAATTTTGTTTTGTTTGCTATGTAGGGTTTATACAGAAAATAGTATAAGGCAAGACTGGAGTCTGAAAAAGCTAAGTTCTTAATAATAATAATTAGTTAAATAAATCTTACCAGCAATCAACTTTTAAAGAAATAATAACCACTAAGAATAGCCCAGGTGTTAAGAATAAGAAATTTGCATGAAAATAGATGGAACTAGAAAAAACATCCTAAGTGAGGTAACCCAGACACAGAAAGATAAACATGGTATATACTCACTCATAAATGGATACTAGCTATAAAGCAAATGGTAACAAAGCTATAGTTAACCACCCTACAGAAGCTAAGAAACAAGTTGAACTCTAAGTGAAACATATAGACCTCCCCTAGAAGGGGAAATAGATAAGATCTCTTGACAAAATTGGGAGCATATTGGAGAAGGGAGGGCAAAAGGGGAGGTGGTAGAGAAAAGGAGAGTTGGAAGGAGAACTTGAGGAAGCGGGATAGTCAAGATGGGAGAAGGACAGAGACTGAGAGCAAGGGAAGAGATATTTTGATTGAGGGAGTCATTATGGGGCTAGCAAGAAGCCTGGCACTAGAGAAATTTTCAGGATGACCCCAGCTAAGACCCTAAGCAATAGTGGAAAGGGTGCCCAAACTGGCCTTGGCCTGTAGTCAGATTGATGACTATCTTAAATGTCACCATAGAACCTTTAACCAGCAATTGACGGAAACAGAGGCAGAGACCCACATCAGAGCACTTGTCTGAGCTTCCAAATTCCAGGTGAAGAGTGGGAGGAGTGAAAATATGAGCAAGGAGGTCAAGACCATGATGGAGGCACCCACTGAAACAGCTTACGTGAGCTAATGGGAGCTCACCAACTCTGGCCAGGCAAAGAAGGAACCAGCACAGACCAAACTACACAGGCAGACTGCAGTGCCACTGGCAGTGGCACCAGGATTTATCCCTACTGCCTATACTTTTTTTTGGAACCCATTTTCTTTGGATTCATACCTTGCTCAACCTACATACAATAGGGAGGGACTTGGCCCTTCCCCAGAGCAATGTAACTTACTCTCTCTGAGGGGTGGATGGGGGATGGGTTGGAGAAGAAAGGTGGAGGGGATGAGGAGGAGGAGAGGGGATGGAGTGGGAACTGGGATTGGTATGTAAAATAAAAAAATTGTTTTCTTTTAAAGAAAATAAAATAAAAATTAAAAAGGAATAATCCTCACTAAAGTAGACACACAAAGAAATCAAAAGTGAGCCCACCTCAGCGCAACTAGTATGTGGCCAGTTTCCCTCCTGAATCTACCAAAGAAAACCAACCTTCTCCGTGATTCTTACTTATTTACTCATCTTTTGTTAAGAAATGCTTAATTCAGACTTAAGAAATTCTGAATTCAAACAGCATAGTTGCTCATTAGAACCTGTTCCCACAGCACTTATGCTTACAATTTTCTTATTTTTTAATTATTTTTATTTTTTATTATTTTTCATTCATTTTAATTATGACTTGGATTTCTCCATGTAAGGTGGGGAAAGTCCATCCAGTTTTGAGACATTAAGTGAATAAAATCTCAAAGAATATTTAAACTTAAACTACAATAATTTCTCCTTTTTAGAAATTATTTTTCTTTTTAATAAATTAAACATTATTAAAATTTCTACTTAAAATGTAAATAGAAATCCCCTAATTTTTTATGATTAACTTAACTCTGACTCCAAATACCCATTTCACCAGGCCAAAAAAACACTCAGTCATGCATCCCTGACAGTGCCTCTCCAACATTTTTACTGGAGGCTTGAGGCAATAATAGAAAAGTTACAAGAATTACATCCCGTTGGTGACAGCACATTCTTTGGGTAAACAACACGGACAGATACGTTTACCATGGCAACACAAGATTTCAAAGTTTCTCCCAGAGACTGGGAGCAGAGTGCTCACTGAGACTGCAAGACATAGGTCTTTATCAACCAGACTTGGTAAGTGAAGAATGGGCAGGATTTTTCAGGTTGCTTTGTGTTAATAACCTTGGTTAGACATCTCTAGCTCTGACCTTGGCATATCTGTAATATTTTTTAACTTATAATCCATTTACAGAAACATTCAGTCTAGTTTGAGATAACTTGCTCTGAGGTAAAAATGAGCTTTTGTGTGTAGTTTGAGGAAAAGAAACAAAGCAGGATTTTAAGAGTCTTATGGTCCTTGGGGGACAATAGACTGCAAACTGATGCAGTCACTATGGAGTTCAGTACAGAAAATACTCAAAAAGCTAAACATAGATCAACTACATGACCCAGTTACACCATCTGTTGGCATATGCCCAAAGGACTTAATGTCCTACTTCACAGACACTTGCTCAGCCATATTTGTTGCCACTCATTCCATTATAGTTAGGAAATGAAAATAATCTGAATGCTTTTCAACTAGTGAAAGGTTAATGAGAATATAGCATCAATAAACAATAGAAGCATCTTCAGCTTTAAAGATGAATGAAATTTGCCGGTAAATGGATGGAAAGAGAACATTATACTGAGTGACGTGATCGAGATTCAGAAATAAAGATGCTATGTGTCCTCTCATATAGGTGGATCACAGCTGGGAGTTTTTTGTTGTGAGCACTATCACCCTGAGTAACCACAGAAATGAGGAAAGTAAGAAGGAACTATAATAGGTGGGGAGAGGAGCTCTAGAAAGGAATATAATAGGATGTAGGTGCTATGAAGGGAAAAATGAGGGACTTTAACTGAGGAGGAGTGAGGAAGAGAAATAGAGAAGGAAAGGAGAAATACAGGGAAAAATAACATTAAAGATTTTGTAAAAGCTATAAAATATTTTATGATTACTTAAAAAATGCTTTATAATAGTATGTGATATTGACTTCTCTGCATGCTGTAAATGTGTTTTATTACAATTTTGAACAAAGAAGCTATTTTGGCCTATTGCAAGGCAGAATATAGGTAGGTGAGAAAACTCAATTGAATGAAGGAGGAAAGAAGGCAGTGTCAGACAGATGCCATGTAGCCACCAAAAAAGCAAGAGAAAACAAACCACAAGCCTTGTGGTAAAATATAAAGTAATACAAATGGGTTAATTTAAGATGTAAGAGTTAGTTAACAAGAAGCCTAAGCTAATAGGCCAAAAAGTGTTGTAATTAATATAGTTTCTGTGTGAATATTTGGGTTTGGGTGGCTGGAAAATGTAAGTGCAGTCAGTCTCTGTTTACAATTGTCTTAGTTAATATTCTATTGCTGTGGTGAAACACTATGATCAAGGCAACTTATCAAAGAAAATGCTTAATTTGGCTTAAAGGTTCAAAGGGTTATAGTTATGATGTTAGAACAAAGGAATAGCAACAGGAACATCTGAGGGTTCAAAACGTGATTCAGAGAGCCACTCCAGGAATGACATAAATCTTTTGAAACCTCAAAATCCACCCCTAGTAACACACTTCCTTCAACAAGGCCACAACTCCTAATCCTTCCCAGTTTCACCAAGGACCAAGTATTCAAGGATACGGGCCCATGAGAAATATTCTCATTCAAATACCACAAACATATGATTATATGGGATTACATGTGTGCGTGTATGTGTATGTGTGTGTGCGTGTGCATGCGTGCGTGTGCATGCGTGTGTGTGTGTGTGATTTAAATGCAGTTATGCCTCTTAGGATGGTAATCCTTCATCCAAGAACCATGAACTACCCAGCAAAACACCCAGTGCCAGGCATGGCAATCCTACCTTCAAATTCTGTGTCAGGGGAATCCAAGAGACTTCCAAAATAATAAAAGCTATTACTGTTATTAGACTCTTGTCCTTGGTTACCTTTCAAAACTTGATATTAATACCTACTTCTGAAGGAACAACACACTTCAAAAACAGGACTTGGAGAAACTGACCTGGAATTGATCTGGAAGTTGCCTTCTTGAAGACTAGCTCTCATTGTATACAAAGTTGCTAAGCAAGCTGACAAGACAGAAATGCAATCAATAACTCTATCCAGCTGCAAAGTCTAGAAAACACAATGACCAACATGTCATGATATCTCAAAGTGTGCAATATATTGGGAGTAACCAATAGCTATATAATTCTAGTTAAGGTCTGCAAAATAGGAGTGAATTTATGCCCAGTACTGTAAACTTGGCCAAACATGCATTGCTGGAAAAGTAATGGAACCTAGAGAAAATCTTATTACTGATACATTTTTAAAATACTATAATTTCTAACTGCATTCTGAGTACTTATCCTTATACCCATGGGTAAGTGCATCTTACGTTCCTCACCAGAGAAGCTTCTGAGGCAGATGCAGAGTATTATGGAAATTCACAACTGGTTAAAATACAGAGAAAAACTGACCACAGGGCATCCAGTTCCAGTTGATACATCTATAACACAACCTCCACACCTAAATCTCAGGTAATATCATTGAAGAGAATGTCAAAAGACTGTGAGAGTCAGAGAATCAAGACATATACTCAGAGATATTGTATTCTATATATAGCTTGGAAGTTTCACTAAAGAAATCACAACAATATCATTACCTAAATAAAACTAGAACAATGGCATTACCAAATGGCATGCTGGGGTAGATGATGGATATCTCACAAAGCCTCATGCCTAAATGAAGAGTTACAGGCAATTAATGACTGTTGGGAGAAAGAGACCCAGTCTTCTCCCAGAATAAATACCCTGATAAGTTATCCAAAACCGTGTGGCAGCCCTAAACTTGTATACATACAAGCAATACAAAAAGGGTATAATGTCTTGTATTTGCAGTGTTTGTGTGTGTTTGTGTGTGTAAAACAATGTTTAAGGAAGACATTGTCATGAGAGGAAATAGAGGAGAGATGGGAAAAGTTAGATAGGAATAGAGAGGTATTAAAATGATATAAATGATATAAAAATTCTTTAAACTATTAAATTTAAAAAAGAATAAATTATTCAGGATATTTGAAAGCGTTTTGGACAAATATAAGGTATCATTGCTATTATTAAACTTATGAGTTTTTAACATCCACTAAATTTTGTTTCTTGTCCTAAATAAATAAATAAAATGCAACAGAATGATGATTCCTATGGTGAATTCCTCTGTGCAACAGAGGACAGCAGGGACAAACATTAGACAGTCATAAGTGGGAGTGCCTCCCTCATTTGTCAGAAATATTGTTGTCTCTTAAAATATGCTGACCTCTGGCTCTATGCCACATATGAAGGCCACAGATATTTACTGGGGCTGGGATTTCTGGTACTTGTGGTCATTATCCCAGACTTTCTACATGGCTACTCCTTTTAAGCACCTACCACCTGCTGGCATGGGTCTGAGGAGCTGGATATGAAATCACGATGAAGGTGAAACATTGTTATGTCTAAAACAAAACAAAACTGTCTTTCCTTCCTCTTTTCTTTTTCAGAAAAGCAGGTAAAATGTCACTGCCCCCACTGGTTTTCAGTTTGGCTATTTTAAGAATATTATCAGAATGTTGAAAAAAAGTAACATGTATCACCTTGACCTCCACCTTCAATTCCAAGCTTGTTGAAAACACCAAAGCAGTGACGAGGAGCTTCTTGCTGCTTGTTGATACCTCCAAACCATAGAAGACACAGGACTGTGCAGTAAAGTGACATTGTGAATATTGTTTCATATGAGATGAATCATATCTCACAGCAGTACTTGCTTCACATGCCCGCAATCTGCACAACTTCCATGCTTTAGATCACCTGTGACCTTAAAAGTAAAATACATTCATAAAGGATAAGCTAAATAGAAGAAGAACTAAACATTTAATGTAAGTGGGCCCCAGCACATATAAATATTCATTGATTGAGCTATGAGAATATATGGTTGCTGAAACTGCATTTTTAAAGGTGAATTTGTTGGTTAACAAAGTGATTCAGACTTCTGCTGCTCAGGTACAGCCAGACCAGACAGAATAGGTGAGTGTCTTGCCTGCCAGTTGAATTGCTCTACTTACTACATATGGTTCCCAAACACTTAACACACAACTCTACCTGTGCCTCATGACTCATTCTGCAGCCAGGCCCTACCCACAATGCCAGGACACCTCCACTATTCAGGTCCAGGCTACACAGTCAGAAGAACAGTTGAAAATCACACCAGTCAAAAGAACATAGAAGCCCTGCTGCACCTAAGACAAGCTAGTCACCAAATATCCATCTGCCAATTTAAGATAAAGATTCTCTGAATCAAAGGTCACACTGGCCACTATAAATGCAAGCCATGAAGACCAGAATACAAAGGAGAATAAAGAAACGAAGGAATAAAATCCCCATCCAAGAAAGACAAACCTAAACCTATAATCATCCCAAAGGGCATTAGGACACCACTAGAGCCCAGTTATCCCATGACAACAATACCTAACAATTCCAACAGAGCTAAAACATGATAAAATAACCTTAAAACCAATTTTATAAAGATAATAGAAATCCATACAGAGGAAATGAAAAAAATCCCTTAAAGAAATTGAGAAGACAATCAAAAAATTGGAGAAAATCAATAAATCTTTTAAAGAATGCCAAGAAACCAAAGGTAGGAAGGTAGGTGGAGGAAACTGTTCAAGACCTGAAAACAGAAATGTAAGCAATAAAGAAAACACAACCTGAGGAAATTCTGTAAGTGGAAAATCTGATTAAGTGAACAGGAACTACAGACTTAAGCATTACCAACAGAGTACAAGAGATGAAAAAGACAATCTAAGGCATTGAAGATACAATAGAGGAAATAGATTCATCAATCAGAGAAAATGTTAAAATTTAAAAATTACAAACACAAAACACCTAGAAAATCTGGGACATTATGAAGAAACCAAACCAAATAATAATAGGAATAAAAGAAAGAGAAGAATCCTGGCTCAAAGATCCAGATAATATGCTCAACAAAATCATAGAAGAAGATTTTACTGACCTAGAGAAGGAGATGCTTATGAAAGGACAAGAAGGTTACAGACATCAAATAGAGTGTATCAGAAAAGGACATACTTGTATCACATAATAATCAAAACACTAGACATATAAAATAAAGAATACTTAAAAATACAAAGGAAAAAAGCCAAGTGACATGAATTTACACCTTTTGTAATTACATTTGACTTTTCAACAGAGACTATAAAAGCCCAAAGTGTTTGGACAGATGTCTTGGATACTCTAAGTGACCATAGATGCCAGCCTATAATCTACTTTACCCTGCAAAGCTTTCAATTACCATAGATGGAAAAAGCAAGATACTTTAAAACAAAATTAAATTTACACAATATCTATTCATAATCTAGTCCTACAGAAGGTACTAGAAAGTAATCTCCAACACAAGGAAATTAACTACACCCATAAAAACAGGCAATAACACCAGAAAAACACAAAATGGGGAAACGCACACACACACACACACACACACAACCACTGCCACCACAAAAAGTAATAACAAATAATGGGTAAAACATGACTAGTAAAAAAAACAGAGAGAGAAATTGGGGTTCAACCTGAAGGTGAGAAAAGCAAAATAGATAGTCACTAGTTCTTACCTTGACCTCAGTTCATAAATGGTGATCCTACCTCCAGGAATCTCAGAATGAGACTATGAGAGCTGTTTCCTCCAGTTTTATAATGCATTCTAGGGCTGGGATTAAAGAAATGTACTGCCTGGTTTCTATGGCAACTAATGTGGCTACTAGGATTAAAGATGTGTGTTATCAGGGCATGGTCTCTAAGACTGATCAATAGAGCAGTTTTACTCTCTGATCATCAGGCAAGTTTTATTTATTAATATTATTTAATTTATCACAAATGGGTACTAACAATTATTGCTCATTAATATCTCTCAATATCAACTCCCCAATAAAAAGGCACAGGCTAAGAGAATAAATACAAAACATGATCCATTCTCTGCTGCATACAAGAAACACACCACAGTATGGAAGACAGCTGTTATCTCAGAATAAAGGGTTGGAAAACTATTTTCCAAGCAAATATACCTATGAAGGAAGATGGTGTGAGTACTCTAATATCTAACAAAATAGACTTTAGATAAAAGTTAATCAAAAAAAAGTTGGGAATATTTCATACTCATCAAAGTAAAACTACACCAGTAGAAAATATGAGTTATTAACATCTATGCATCAAATTCAAAGTCATTCACCTTTGTAAAAGAAACATTATCAAAGCTTAAATTACATATGTAAACTTATAAATTAATTGTTGAGAGACTTCAACACCCCAGTGTCACCAATGGACAGGTCATCCAGACAAAAACCAAGCAAATAAATAATAGATGTTATTAATCTAATAGATGTTATTAATCAAATTGATTTAATATGAAACTACAGAACATTTCACCCAAACAGAAAATAATATACCTTTTTTAACACCTCCCAATACAGTCTCCAAAACTGACCATATATTTGGTCACAAAGCAAGTCTCAAAGGATACAAGAAAATTGATATAATCCCCTGTATCCTGTTAGACCATCATTGATTAAAGCTGGATTTCAACAACAACAGAAACAATAGAAAGCCTACAAACTCAAGCAAGCTGAACAAATCCCTACTGAATGACTACTGTGTCAAAGCAGAAATGCAGAAAGTTACAACTTTCTAGGAGTCAATGGAAATGAAAACATTGCCAGCCAGTGGTGGCACATGCCTTTAATCCCAGTACTTGAGAGGCAGAGACAGGTGAGCTTCTATGAGCTCAAAGCCAAGGCCAGCCCAGTCTGCAGAGATAGTTCCAATGCCACAGAAAAAAGGAAGGAAGGAAGGAAGGAAGGAAGGAAGGAAGGAAGGAAGGAA
>LOJH01035437.1:0-10920 GCA_001685095.1 Ellobius talpinus | reverse complement strand
CACACACACACACACACACTACAGCATGTCACCGGCATTGTTAACCATATGCCTATGTCCTCAAGGACAGGGATAGGGACCAGATATACTCCAGCACCCTCCTATCTTCATGGCTTCTAGCACGCGATCCCACTTAGAAAGACTGCTAGACAGCTGGGAGGAAGCCTCGTCATTGTCTTATGGATAGACAGAGATCAAGAGCTATTTTCTTCTGTTTGCTACCCTGTTTAAGAACCTCTCTGTGAGCTGGGCGGTGGTGGCATATGCCTTCAATCCCAGCACTCAAGAGGCAGAGACAGGCAGATCTCTGTAGGTTCAAGGCCAGCGTGGTCTACAAGAGCTAGTTCCAGGACAGGCTCTAAAGCTACAGAGGAATTCTCTCGAAAAAAAAGAACCTCTCTGTATCATGTCTTTTATAACTGTATGACTCCATAATTATCTCAAAATTTTGATCAGTGTCTAGTCTTTGATTTTTGTTTATGTTTTTTGAGACAAGGTCTCATACTACAGCCCAGGATGGCCAGGATTTGACTATATAACCTAGGCTATCTTTAGGCTCAAAGTAATCTTCTTGCCTCTTCCTCCCAGTTGCTGGGATTATAGGTGTGAGCCATAGTACTGACTTCTAGTGTTTGATTTAATATTGATTTAAATCTAATTAATGAAAGTATCCATGCATTAGGGCATTGCTGTGCCATAGAACCCTGACATGTTTCTGCTGCAGGGATGAGAGACTCCTGCACTCGGAGTCATGAAATGACTTCTGATCTCCAGCAGAACATGAAGAAGCCCAACCCTGGTTGCTGGGATTCAATGCATCCTCATTTGACACAAAAATGCTGCCAAGTGCTGCCAGCCTGAGTCAGGCTTGCATTCTTCAGTTTCCGTGTTACTCATTGTGACACCGGTATCCTAGGAAACCACTCTATGTACGCTATGCATGGTAATTCATAGAGGCTAGTGAGTTCCTACTCCAAGCCTATCTTCTCCTTTCCCTGTTTCTTCCCCAGAGCACATTACAGAGATTCCAGAATGCTCTGTGGCGAATGTCCAAATGTTGTGGGAAGGGGAGAGGGAAGGAGACCCTAACTGTGACTAAAGATGCTCAGCAAGAGTGACCCCAGAGATGCTGGGAGCTGGGGCCTGAGGATGGGTCTGGACTAAACAAGGAGACGATACCAGGAAAAAGAGCAAAGGCCTGAGTCAGCGTGGCTGCTACTGGCACCATGAGGGTTATGGTTCAGTGGGGTGTGAGCTATAAAAAGGTCAGGCAAAGCCCAGAGTGTCCAGGATTGGTCTATTTGGTAAGCTTGGATTTCCGACTTGAGAGTTCATGAGGGGTGAACTAATAGCATGGCTTTTGAAACCTTGGCTCTTAGAAGGCTGATGAGGGAGAATTGCCTTGGTTTAAGGCTAGCTTGGTCTAGTGAGTACCAGTCATAGCAAGACCCTATCTCAAAATGTTATATAATAATAATCATAAATAATGAAGAGCATATTTAAGTATTTTTTTAAAAAAAATACGGAACTCGGCTTACATGAAGCTGAGCTATCAATGAACCAGTCAACAGGATCTCATAAACAACTGTATTTTATCTAAGTGCTGATTAGCATGGGCCACATGACTTCCCATCAATTCCAAGGGGTACTGGGAAGGCATTTCATAACAGAGTTGCTCTTCTAGATTGCAAGGACATGGGAAGGTAGGAGCCACGGGTGGATCATTACGGCTCCTTGGCTATAAATTCTCTGGAGAGCAACAGGGTGACTCATAGTGAAAACATGAGATTGCCATGCAGCTTGTCTTCAGATGGCCATGACGGCCAAGAAAACCATATCCTCGCGGCACCTGGCCCGTGAATCCGGGCATCTGTTCAGCAGACACTCCTCCCCTGCGCTAGATGCAATTGGCCTCTCTACTTCCTCAATCTCTCCTTCTCGTGAAAAGACTATAGCACGTTTCCATACCTGTCTAGCTCTTTTCAACTCAGCCTCAGTTTCCTCCTCGCTCCGACAGAAATCGTCACCGCCTTTCCCTCCTAGAGTCGGCAAACAGCGCCATGCACGGGAAGTACACGCATAGCAGGAGATCCTAAGAGGGGCAGGTGTTACTCTTGCTGAGGACCAAATCCTGTTTTCACCCAGGTTTTGTAAAAGCTGGAGAGCGAAGGGCCGAGGACCTCACAGAGCCAAGCCCAAGCTTTCTCCCAACTTTGAAGCCTCGCATCCCTTCAGAACTGGCAAGTGGCTTAGCCAACAAGGAGTTGGCAAGCAGCTGGGCTTCACAACGCGGGCACATGACTTCCTCTGACTGTGTTGGCCCAGAGTGGAGATAACTGCTCATTCCTTGGATGATGCTTTCACCTTTCACCATGGCCTTAGGTCGCCCTTAGGCCTGAGGATTAAAGGGCAATCCTAGAATGACAGTATTTGCAAAATCCACAAAATGTCTAAGGCTCCAGTCCAGGTACTTCAGTGTAACAAATATCTCCCGGCAAACGGACTCGTTTCAAACAGGAAATGGAAGTGCACAGATCTCAAGTGGTTGCTATGTATCTGTGTAGCCTCCATAGTCTTGGGCAGGATTTGACTAAACAATGGTAGTCCTAAATTAATTCTAAACTCTGATGTTCAAAGGTGCTGCGTATTTGGCATGGGAAATGCAGGGATACTACAGAGCGATTCTAGCTGTGAAGTGGGACTCAAATGTTCTTCCGGGGGTTCCAGTAAAGAGTGGACACTATGGAGAAAAACAGTTTTCTAGACTGAGCCTAAATCAGGTATTTAAACTGGAAAGAGGCAGCTTACCCCACCCAATGTTGTCAGTAAATAGGGGAGGTAGAGAGCATTTAAAGTAGATATTAAAGAGGAAATTTGGGGACTTTAGGGTGTGTGGTCTCAGCACTTAAGAGGGGGACAAATAAGGATCAAGAGTGAAGGTTTGCAGCAGCGATGTGCTGAGTCGGAGAGGAGCCTGGACTATATAAGACTCTGCGGGGGGGGGNAATAAAGAGGGTGGAGGGAAAGAGGGAGTGAGCAGGGACAGGGGGGAGGGAGGGAGTTACAGAAAGAGAGAAAGATGAGGGGATAAAGGACATCCATACTCTTCTTGGAATGCATCTTTAAGCAAAGACAAAGTATCAGCTATGTTTAGTAAGGAGGACACTGAAACAAGAAGTGTGTGCCCCAGCAACCCAGCATCCACTTCATGGAAGGTAAGATGGCAGAGCACACACCAGGGAACCCTGGGAAGAGGAGTCAACACAAATCACAGATAGGATCTCACACACACTGAGCAAGATCCAGCCCTGGGAAGGCAGAGGGAAGAATATAGCAACAGTGTTGAGAATATAGCCTTAGTCACTCATTCACATGAACTATCTCAATTTTGTTATGGTTATTGTTACTATTGCAAAATATGGACTTTGTTATCTACAAGTCCTTTTGGCGCCTCCATAAAATCCTATATCAGAGAGTTATTCTTTATAGAAACTCTTCAAGGTAGATAATATTTTCCCATTTTCACAGCTGGAGAAACTGAGAGTCTATATGTTTCTATACTTCTGTATTTTCTAGATAGGTTATTTAAAACTATGTCACAAATTCCATAGTTATACTGTGATAGCTTGAGATTCCATCAACATACTCTCTCAAGAATTAAGAAGGACCACTCCTCTTTCTGGCCCAAACCTCAGGCAGAAGCTTCCCACTGCATCCCCAGAGGCCAGGCCAGTATCCTGAAAACCAGCCTCCTATACCACCAGAAGCTATCCCAGCATCCTGAATCCCAAAGGATCCCTAGCCAGATCAGAGGCTATGCACATAGCCAGAACTTCAGCCCCAGACTTGGGCAGCAACCCCCTGCTAGACCAGAGGCCATCAGGCCATCTTCTGATGTCCAACCCCTAATGTCAGTAGAGACCCTCTACTCATCCACAGGTCCCAGGATCCAGAAGACCAGAGGGGAAAACAGAAACCAAGGAAGAAAACACCCATCCAACACAGACAAATCTAGAAATTAGCACCTAGACCTATAATGACTCTAAATCCTGATGCCTAAATGTAAGTATAAGAACACAAACAACAATGACTAACTCAATATGGCACTCCCAGAGCCCAGTCCTGTCACTACAGTGAGGTCTAAATATTTCAGCACAGCTGAAACACAAGAAAACAATCTTAAAAACAACTTTATGTCATTGATTTTAGCAGCTGAGTAAGATATCATTGTGTAAATGGACCACATTTTCTTTATCCATTCTTCAGCTGCGGACATCTAGGTTGTTTCCAGGTTCTAGCTACTATGAATAAAGCTGCTATGAACATAGTTGAGCAAGAGTACATGTGGTATGATTGAGCATCCTTTGGGTATATGCCCAGAAGTGGTATAGCTGGGTTTTGTGGTAGATTGATTCCCAATTTTCTGGGTAGGAGCCATATTGATTTCCAAAGTCATTGTCCAAGTTTTCACCCCACCAGCAGTGAAAGGGTGCTACCCTTAATCCACAACCTCTCCAACATAAACTGTCATTAGTGCTTTTGATCTCAGCCATTCTGACAGAAGTAAGATGGAATCTCGGAGTAGTTTTGATTTTCATTTCCCTGATAACTAAAGATGTTGAACATTTTTTTCTTTAAGTGTTTCTCTAATATTTGAGATTCTTCTGTTAAGAAGTCTGCTTAGATCTGTACCCCATTTTTAATTGGATTATTTGGTTTTCTGGTGTCTAGTTTCATGAGTTCATTATATATTTTGGAGATCAGAAATTAGAAAAAAATCTGTGTGTGGTAACCCAGACCAAAAAAGACAAATATGGTATTTACTCACTCATAAGTGGATATTATCTATAAAGCAAAGGTCAACCATGCTACAAGTCACAGACCCAGAGAGGCTAGGTAACACAAAGGGCCCAAGGCATGACACATGGATCTCCCTGGAAAGGAAAAACAGAAGCGATCTCTTGAGTGGAGTTGTGGGGGATGGGGACTAGAGAGATTGGGTTGAGGGTGGATGGAGGATGAGAGTACTGAGAAAGATGACTGGAAAGGAGGAAGTGTTTTGGGATCAGGTAGAAACTTGATGGAAGGGAAGCTCCCACAAATCTACGACCCAGGTAAGAATCTTAGCAATAGTGGGTACATAGCCTGAACTGGCCATCTCCTGTAATCAGATTGGTGACTACCCCATTTGTCATAGAGAGCCTTCAGTTAGTAACTGGTGGAAACAGATGGCAGAGATCCACAGTCAAACAATGGACTGACTTTGGGGAATCTTGCTGAAGAGAGGGAGGAATGATTATAGGAGCCAGAGGGATCAAGGGCATCACAAAATAGCCATAGAATCAAATAACCTGTTCATAGGAACTCACAGAGTCTGAACCAATAACCAGGGAGGCTGCCTGGTCCTTATCTAGGTCCTCTCTATGTATGTGATGGTTGTGTAGCTTGGTTTACTTGTGGGACTCCTAACAATGGAAGCAAAGGCTATCCCTAATGCTTTTTCTGGCTCTTGGGAACCTATTCCTCATACAGGAATGCCTTGCCTAGTCTCAATACAAGGGGAAGTGCTTATTCTTACTGAAACATGGTATGTCATACTTTGTTGATACCCATGAAAGGCCAGCCCCTTTCAGAACAGAAATAGAGGAAAAGTGATTTGGGGGGACAGAGAGGAGGTCGAGAAGGGAATGGGAGGAGAGAAGTGGTCAGGATGAAAAATAAATTAAATAAAAAAGAAAACAAACTTCACGGTGATGATAGACATCCTTAAAGAGGATGTGAAAAATTCTCTTAAAGAAACTGAGGAAAGTTCAACCAAAAAATTGAAGACAATCAGCAAATCCTTTAAAGAATGATAAGGAAGCCAAGGAAAAACAAACAAAAAGTTAAAGGAAACTATCCAAGACATGAAAATGGAAATAGAAACAATAAAGGAAACATAAACTGAGGGAATTCAGGAAATGGAAAATCTGGGTATGCTAATAAGAACTACAGACACAGACATCACCAACAGAATTCAAGAAATGGAAGAGAGAATCTCAGGTGTTGAAGATAAAATAGAAGAAATAGATTCATCAGTCAAAGAAAATATTAGAGCTAAAAAAAACAACTCCTAACACAAAACATCCAGGAAATCTGGGACACCAGGAAAAGATTAAACCTGAGAACTATAGGAACAGAAGAAAGAGACAAATCCCAGCTCAAAATCTAGAAAATATATTTAACAAAATCATAGAAGAAAAGTTTCCTAACCTAAAGAAGGGCATGCCTATAAAGGTACAAGAAACTTACAGAACACCAAATAGACTGGATCAGAAAAGGAAGACCCTTGGTCACATAATAATCAAACACTAAATATGCAGAACAAAGAAAGAATATTAAAAGCTACAAGAGAAAAAGGTCAAGCAACATATAAAGTCAGACTTATAAAAAACTACACCCGACTTCTTAACTGAGACTCTAAAAGTCAAAAGAACCTATCAGATATCTTGCAGACTCTAAGAGACCATGGGAGTCAAGATGCAAGAAAATTGAAAGAAGCCCCTGTATCCAATCAGACCACTATGGATTAAAATTGAGTTTCAATGACAACTGACACAATAGAAAGCATACAAACTCTTGGAAACTGAACAACTCTCAAATGGGTCAAGGAAGAAATAAAGAAAAAAATTAAAGACTTCCTAGAATTCAATGAAAATAAATGTGCAATAATACTCAAACTTATGGGACACAGTGAAAGTGGTGCTAAAAGGAAAGTTTATAGCACCAAGTGCCTTCAAAAAGAAATTAGAGAAGTCTTATACCAGTGACTTAACAGCACACCTGAAAGATCTAGAACAAAAAGAAGCAGACACACCCAAGAGGCAGGAAATAATCAAACTCAGGGCTGAAATCAGTAAAATATAAAGAGAACAATGCAAAGCATCAAGAAAACAAAGAGTTGATCCTTTGAGAAAAATCAACAAGATAGACAAATCTTTATCCAAACTAAATAAAAAGCAGAGAGAGATTATCCAAATTAACAAAGTCAGAAATGAAAAGGGGAACATAACAATAGAGACCAAGGAAATCCAAAGAATCATTAGGTCATACTCCAAAACCCTGGACTCCCCAAAATTGGAAAGCCTAAAAGAAATGGACAATTTTCTCAGTATATACCACTTATCAAAGTTAAATCAAGATTAGATAAACAATTAAAATGGACCTATATCCTCCAAGAAAATAGAAGCAGTCATTAAAAATCCCCCAACCAACCATCTGGCCCAGGGCCAGATGATTTCACCACAGAATTCTACCAGACCTTCAAAGAGCTAATACTATACTTCTCAAACTGTTTCACAAAACAGAAACAGAAAAAACATGCCAAATTCATTTTATGAGGCCACAGTCACCCTGAAAATCAAACCACACAAAGACTCAAGCACAACAAAAAAGAATCACAGACCAAAGTCCCTCATGAACATAGATGCAAAAATACTCAATAAAGTACTCATATATCAAATATAAGAACACATGAAAAAGATCATCCACCACAATCAAGTGGGCTTTATCCAGAGATGAATCTACCATATAAAAAATGAAAGAAAAAAATCACATAATCATCTTATTAAAATTCTGAAAAAGTCTTTGATGAAATCTAATGCCCCTTCATGATAAAAGTTTTGGAGAGATCAGGGATAAAAAGTACATACCTAAACATAATAAAAAGCAAAATATAGTAAGCTGAGAGCCAACATCAAATTAATTGGAGGGAAGCTCAAAGCGATTACACTAAAATTAGGAACAAGACAAAGCTATTCATTTTCTCCATACTCTCCATATCTATTCAGTATAGTACTTGAAGTTCTCTGTAGAGCAATGAGACAACTAAAGGAGATCAAGGGAATATGTTGTGAAATAATCTTTTTGTACATTGTGAATATGTATTACTCCCATTGGTTTAATAAAGAGCTAAATGGTCAATAGCTAGGCAGGAAGAAGTTAAGCAGGACTTGCAGGCAATGAGAGGTCACTGGGAGGAAGAAAAGTGGAGTCACCAGGAGACACAGGGAGAAGCTAGATGAACATGCTCTACTAAAGAGAGGTTCTGAGCCATGCAGTAGAACTTTGATAAGAAGCTAAGCTGTAAGAGATAGCTAGTAATGAGCCCAAGCTATTGGGAAATCATTTATAATTAATAATAAGTCTCTGTGTGGTTATTTGGAACGTGGCTGGTGGTACAGAAACTTCCACCTACAAATGCCACCCAAAGTGGGTGAAGGAACCCATGACTCTGAGATTTAGAGTCTCATGATCTACTGACTAAGCTAACTGACTGTATTATAAGAATACAAATTGGAAAGAAAGAAGTAAAAATATCATTATTTTCAGATGATAATATAGCATACATAAGTGACCCCAAAATTTCTACCAGGGAACTCTCACAATTGATAAACACCTTTAGTGAAGTGGCTGGATACAAGATTAACTCAAAAAAAAAGAATAGTCTCATATACACAAATAATAAATGGACTGAGAAAGAAATCAGGGGAACAACACCCTTCACAATAGCTTCAAATAATAGAAAATATCTAACCAGCAAGGGAAAGACCTGTATGACTAGAACTTCAAGTCTTTGAAGAAAGAAATATGAAGACAATTATTCCTATGAGCAAGAGGACCCGGATCCCTGTGTGGAAAGGCATGGTGAGACAAAACCTGGGATGTATTCTCTCCAGGAACAGGTGGCAAAGGCTTTTCCATGTGGTCTTAAATTATTTCAGTGAGTTGATCTGTTTGACACAGAATGGTTTGCCACCACACAGTCTACCAAGAACTAGGTCAAAATCAGGGGTCTCTAGACTGCATCAAGAAATACGACCAAGTATATTTGCTGAGGGAAAGGTTTTTTTTTCCTCTTTCCTCTTATCCCACTGGCTCTATACATTCTCTAGAGGCTTCCTTGAACTCTGCAGTCAGCCAAGCCCTCCTCTAGGTCTGCTTCTTATTTATGCTGCACTGTCACACCTGTGTCTTTGATCATTTTCTTCTGCTTCATCTATATTTGGTTGTTCAAGTCTTGCTGTTGTATGGCCACTAGTTTTTACTGGTGTCATGTTTCTCTTTGTGGTGTTGTGTGTGTTCTTACCTTGTGTACCCATCTTTTCCTCTGATTGCTGTAGTTGGGACTGTCTGTGATTCTGGTGATCAATTTCCCAGGTGCCAGTGGATCCAAGGCTCAGATGCAGTCTGAGTGGTGCAGTCAGGGCCACAGTTCCAGTCACCCCATTGGTCATTCCGTGTTCCTGGAGGTTGCTTGGCACTCCCAGGGTTTGCTCTTCAATACCAGGAGTCATTCAGGCCTGCTGCCACAGAGATTGCTTACTTAGAGCTCTTTCTACTGAGGTTGCTACCTTGGGCCTGCTCCAGCAGATGTCACTGGCTCAGGCCTGCTACCTCAGAGGTTGCTAACTCACACCAGGTCTGGCAGAGGTCTCTGGTTTGGGCCTGCTCCCTCAGCAGTGACTCCCTTGTACCTGCTCCTGGTCCTGCAGAGTTTTCTGACTTGGACCTGCTCCCTCAGAGGTCACTCCCTTGTACCTGCTCCTGTGGGGTTCGCTGCCTCAGGCCTGCTCTGGCAGAGGTCACTGGCTTGGGCCTGTTTCCATAGACATCCCTGGCCTGGGCCTGGTCTGGCAAAGATCTCTGGCTCAGGCCTATGCCCTCAATGGTCCCAGACTCATGCCCAGACCCACAGAAGTCTCTGGATCCAGCCTATTCCCATAGTGGTCACTCACTTGTACCTGCTCCTGTGGAGATTGCTGTCTCAGGCCTGCTCCAGCAGAGGTCACTGGCTCAGAACTATTTCTGTAGATGTCTTTAGCCTGGACCTGCTCCCATGGAGGTCCCTGGGTTGGGCCCAGTACCGCAGAGGTCCTGGTTCAGTCCTCACACACCTGTGTCTTTGAAAGACTGCCCCAAGAAGTACAAACTGCACATAAACAGACTACTTGCCACATGGAGTGTGACAAGGGTTCAGTCAACACCTGACCAGATCATGGTGATCTGAAAGGGCTCATCGCCTGCTGGCATTACAGGCATCTTAATCTAAGTACACTCTGATGGTAACAAAGTGAAACCGTTTGACACATTTCTCAAAACATGTCCTATGATTAAGTGACACATAGTACTGCAATACTGGTCCAGTGCAATGGACTCAATCAACGTCTGTTTAGTTAGACCTCATTTAAATGAATCTCTACCAAATAGATTCATCTCTGTCTCTTATTTGACCTTGGCAATCAAGGGGCAAGTCATCATCTGTGTTATTTTGCAGATGAAAGAAAGGGAACTCTAAATGGAGCCTAGACTGAAGCAGGAAGGACTTCTGGGGCCTTTCTGGCAGCTGGTTGCCCTTCCTTCACTCCAGTGCTCTGTGTCATTCCTTTCTCTCTAGCCAGGTTGAATGTGTACAGAGCTGCCAGCAGTGTTGCTGGCCTGTACAGCTAGCTCTCCTTCATGGCTATAGGAGGTGAGCTGATCTCCTGTCCCCAGTGAACTCTGAAGGCCCTTTCAGAGCATACACAATAAAGTCCCAGGATAGGCCAATCCAACCCAGGCCCACACTGCCATTTTTTGCTAGAACTGATTTCTTCATGAGTATTTAGTACATTTTCCCATCCATCTTTATAGATCCAGTAGGGCAGTATAAGAAAAGCAAGCCTCTGAAGCCAGACTTGAGATTAAATACCAATTCTCAAAAGCTGTGTGTCCATCAGCACACTGTGCGATCACCTGGGGCCTCAGTTTTCTTTGCATGGTGGGATGTCTGCTTGTAGGTTTAAGAGATAATGAAGCCAAAAAAGTATTTTTAATTGTTTATACAGAAGAGATAGATAGAAGATAGATAGATAGATAGATAGATAGATAGATAGATAGATA
>LOJH01035436.1:670-15768 GCA_001685095.1 Ellobius talpinus | reverse complement strand
AGCCTAAACTTTGTATTGGGTTATGTCTAGTTTTGGAGGAAGTGTGCCAACTTTCATGATTAATGTGTATTCAGTTTCTGTTCTGTGAAAAATAAAATACTATGCCTTGCCTGTAATAAAGTACAGCAGATTTCACATCTCTCTTGTGTGTGAGTCTGTCTGTCATTAGCCGAATCCTGGTTCTCCTGTCTTTCACCCTTCTCCCTCGGTTCGTGGTTCCCGTGAGGACCAGTCCATGGCAAAATCTAAATCTGTGAAAGTAACTAATAGGAAGAAAACTCAATGGCACGGCTAGAAAAGCGAGTCTGCAAAAAGGAGGAAGAAATGAATACTGAGATACTGAATGATCTGAACAGGCAACTGGACACAGAGCTGATAAACTAAACGCAGCAGGCTGGCAGGACGGCTTAGCGGCTAAAGGTTCTTGCTGTCAAGCCTAACAACTTGAGTTTAATCCCTGGCACCCACATGACGGAAGGAGAGAAATGACTTCCACAAGTTGTCCTCTGACCCCTATATGTACAGACCCATGCACGATAAATAACCCTAGTGTTAAAAAGACAAACCTATTTTTTAATTTAAAATATAATTCACAATATACAGATATATATGTGAAGCCAAAAAAGCTAATGTAAGAAGATACTATAAGTGGTTATTATTAGGGCACACAGAGGCAGGAATAAGGGCCCCCAGGCCCCTTAATAACTCTTTCAGCACTGATTTTTTTTAAATAATCCAGAGATTTGTGTTCACAGAACAAAATGAAATACTCTTTGCTGAGGACTTCTTTTGTGCTGTTGCTATGGATAAGTTCGTGTCTGCTGCCTGGAGCCACTCATTAAGTGGACCTGGTTGCCAGGGAAACCAGATCTGATACCAAAGGTAACACCAAGGCCTACTGTTCACCAGGCAAGCTTTCCAATATAGCTTTCACTCCTGTGTGATGCTGTCAAGTCATAGGAAACTTATGTCATGGCATTCCCTGTGACACTGGCTAAGAGGTCACATTGGTCAGCCTTGTCCCTGTCTATGATAAACATGCTCATGAGAAGTGATACATCTGTGTTCATAATGTCATAAATACCACCCCTTCGTGTCTAGCTCAACATGTACACTGGGGATCAGAACTTGGGTCCTTTACTTACTGAGCCATCTCCCCAGCCCTTTTAAAAATAGCATCTATTCTAACTGGTATAAATTTGATTCACTTCTAAAAGCTTTATGTTTTAATGTTTTTTAAAAACAATTTATTTAGATGCATTATATGTGCACTGGTGTGAAGGTGTCAGAGCCCCTGGAACTGGAGTTACAGACAGTTGTGAGCTGCCATGTGGGTGCTGGGAATTGAACCCAGGTCCTCCAGAAGAGCAGTCAGTGCTCTTAAGCACTGAGCCTTCTTTCCAGCCCGTTTTAATCTTGTGTGCTTGTGTATCATCGCAGGCCAGATGAGGACATTGGATCCCCTGGAGCTGTAGTTACGCCTAACATGTGTGGGAAGCAAACTCCAGACCTCTTAATCCCTAAATCATCCCTCCAGTTCCTTGATTCATTAAAAAAAAAAAAGAAAAAAGTGCATTTCCAAAGGTGCCCAAGAGATGGCTCCCCAGATGCTCACCCTCAAACTGTAACAATTAACTCTTGGTAGCAAGCAGGGAAGGGTATGCCTGAGAGAGGGCTGAAGATCTACTCACACTGCTGAGAACAGTGTTTGGGAGGTACTCTGTGAGGTAAGGCCAGATGACTGATAACCAGTCTTCCAGGTCATGTTCAAAGGAAGGGGACAACAGAGCACCAGAGTGTTTGGGTCCCAAGAGAACCCTCACCATTGTTTATCACACAAAGAGTACTTTTCATATTTACCATTATTTATTATATTATTTTGGTTTTTCGAGACAGGGTTTCTGTGTGGCCCACCCAGGCTGTCCTGGAACTCACTCTGTGGACCATACTGGCCTCAAACTCGAGAGATCCGCCTGCCTCTGCCTCGAGTGCTAGGATTAAAAGTGTGTGCTACCACCGCCTGGCTTTTTAAGTATCTACACTTTCATGGCAAACATGTTACAAGCCTGCACCCCATTCAATTCTTACGCTGAAACCCTAGCCCTCTATGTGACAGTACAGCAGGAGCTGGGGTATGCTGTGAGAACGTGGTTGGTACAGACAAGGCTCTCCTCTACATGATAACACAAGGCAGCTCATCAACCAGCAGAAACTTGTTGCCAGTGGATCTGGAGAACATTTTGAACTTTCAAGTTCCCAGAGCTAAAACCAATGTTTTTTAAGTTCCCAGTTGATGGTAATTCGACCTAAGTCTGAACCAACTATGACTTTGCCTTTCAACAGAGTCCTGATTTTCTCCTTATTAGTTGACACTAAGTATAAACTTTTAAGAACATTTCTTTTTTATGGTTTCATGGCCTGGTGTTTGTCAAAATTGAATTCTTTAACCATGTCAAGTTTCTAACACTTCAGTTGTAAAGTTATAAAAAGATGTGTAGCTTAAAAATCCTTTTTTAAAATTTACATGTTATGTGTCCAAGGATGACCAGGGAGGACAGAAGAGAGCATCAGATCTCTTGGAGCTGGAGTTACAGGTAAATGTGAACCACCTGACCTGGGTGCTGGGAACCAGGAACCAAACTATAGTCCTCTGAAGGAGCAGTTGGAGCTCTTACCTGCTGGGCCTTCTTCAGTCTCAGTATGTCTTAACTTTATAACCACTAGTAACACACCAACAATGGCAAACTTAGAGGTCCCTGTAGTGATATTTTATTTGTATTTTAATAAATAAAAAGAATAAAACAGCACCACTGGTCAGCCTTACAGATCAGGCAGTGGTGACACACACCTTTGAGTCCAGTAGCCACACTAGTGGCCCTAGAAACCAGGCAGTAGTGGTGCACTCCCTTAATCCCAGCCTTACAGAGGAATATAAAATGGGAGGGATTGGCTCTCATGCAGTCTCATTCTGAGATTCCTGGAGGCAGGATAGCCACTTCAGACTGAAGTAGAACTAAGAGCCAGTGGCTGGCTGTTTTGCTTTTCTGACCTTCAGACTGAACCAATATTTGTCTCTGTGTTTTTATTAATCGTGCTACAGGTCCCTTACGGCTGTGCTATTTTAGGTTTAATACAAATACTTTCTCATTCCACTGCCTTCCTAACTCCTCTACCCTTAAGCCCAGGACCCACCTAAGCCCTGGGACAAGAACTAGTAACAGGAACATCATCACATTGAGAAACTCTAATCATAAGCTGGAGAACTGCAATTCAAGAACTTACACATTTCTGAAATCAAGATGGCTCTGTGTTTTAATATCTAAAGACCTTTTAAAAGTTGAGCATTAGTGCTCAGTGGGATACTTAATGCATCATAAACCAGTGTTACAGCTTATGTCAAAACCAGCAGAACGCAGTGAGGCAGAGCAGATGCTTTATGTCGTCCTTGAGGCCCTGGAGTCAAGTCCCCCAGCCTGAAAACAAAACCAAAACCAAGCTCAAAGTCTCAAAACAACAGCTACTCAAAATATGAAACACTTGCCTTACTCCCCAATTGATAAGCTCAGCACTCAGTACAGAGTAAGGAGAGACAGAGAGAGAGAGACAGAGAGAGACAGAGACAGAGAGGGGAATAAAAGAAAAAATGTTAAAATGTTAGAAGAGACATCAAGAAGAAGTTATGTGTGGGTAAAGATCATGTAGATCTTTGTAGATGTAGATCATGTAGATTCTGTGATTCCAAGTCTGAGTAGAAAGGTGCCATTATCTGACAGACTTTAAAGTAAGAGTCACGCTGCTTCGTGGAAAATAACCTGTATAAAGTAAATAACAGAAGCAAGGTTATCTGCCGAGAATACACCAATCAGAAAGAGTAACACATGCTCACTAAAAGACAGACACAAGGCTTTTAATAGCAATTTTATTAATGACCACAAACTGGAAACAATCCAAATATTCATCAACACTGAATGGATAAACTGGTACAACAAATGGACCATGAACACAGAAATGAAAAATGAGCTGTTACAACCCACAACATGGATTACTCTAGCAAGACACAGAGAGAACAGAAGATACAGAGTGTATATAATTACACTGATATAGATTTTTCAAACACGCAAAACTGACAGGCATAAAGGTCAGCCCAGCAACTCTCTGTGTGAAAGGCAAAGGGCACCGACGGGAGTGACAGGGATTTCCTACTTGGATCTGGATGGTGCATTCACAGGTGAATAGAAAATCCACTGAGATGGACACTGAGTATTTGTAAACTTTGATCTCAATGAAAAAAGACATATTTATAATGATGTAACTAGGGGACTAGAACCACAAAAATCACTAGTGTTATCTTCCAAATAGTTCATTTTACTCCCAGCTATATGGAGGGATTGTACTTCTCCTTGAGCTCTGGTGTGGCTGTGGGCTTTGGAGCCTCTGCTATCTGTCAAACTTTCTCTTCTCATTCCCCAAAGTGAGCAGTTAGCTCCTAATGAGTCTGCTTTGTCCTGAACCACAAGACAGAGGCATTTTAAGCAAAAATTAGCAAACTTTTCCATAATGTATTTTAGTCTGTGCTGCACACACAGTGTCAGCACTCAGATCGGCAACTGCAGAGGGACGCAGCCATGACAGTTCAGGGCAGACAAGGCTGCACCCTCGTAACACTGCCTTAGAGGATGAGCCCGGATAGACTTGGCCTGCAGGCTTTAGTCCCTCACCTACATGAAGCCCTCAACAACCTGCTGCAGACAAGCAGCATTAACTTTTGTAGTTATTCACCTCATGGCAACCTTACCAATCCTGACGCAGAACTAAAATACTAAACATGCTGCATAGCGATTAGCTGGGAGGCATTCGGGAAGATTGCTACTGGAAGAGAGAAAAAATAATTACACAGGGGTAATTTATATTAAGGAGAGGCAAAAGTACCCCCTTCAGATGAATTGGGAGACAGGACATCTACCCTTTATTTAAAGAAAAAATTACCTTGTGGTGGCTGTTGTCTGCATATGACAAAATGTGTAGGACATGAACTCAGTATTTGGTCAGTTTCAAGACAGAAATTATAAAGTACTTACAGTGTAGAATGAGACAATTTTTCAAACACAAACTAAAAATGAGAAACTCTTGAACCCAAAGATTGATGAAAACCTAGTTTTGCAACAAGGATCAAATCTCTGGATAATTATCGTACCTACTACCAAGACCTCAGCGTGAATTAATTAATTAATGTGACTTCCTAAAACTGGGAAGTCCAGTTAAGAGAATGATGCTAGCTCATCTCTTAAATTGGGCAAAATGGCTTAATGAAAGAGACTCAGGGTCTGGCTTTCCAACGTAAAACTGATTTTAAACTTCACAGGGGCATGAAAGCAAGGAAATACAGCAAATCAAAAAGTACATGTTTCCTGGACCTCATCTGAGGGTTTTCTCCTTGGGGAGATGATGTGGGCATTCCACACATAAGAAAATTAATGAGCTGAGGATCTAGCAGCCAGGATGGCTAAGACAACCTTCTCATAAACAAGTTTACTTACTTTGAAATTCCAGAAGAGCCAGAAATCATCTGTAAAGGAAAGTAACTACTAAATAGCATGCCATTTTCTCCTAGGGTTGATGCCTACAAAAGGAAAAACGGATGTTAACTCTTAGGTGGCATTTCTCCAAGACTGAAGATAAGTTTTAGATTACTGCACTCAGTTCAATCTAAAGTTATCCAACCCTTTCCTCTATATGTAGGTTCCTTTGGAAATTAAAAATATACACAGACTATATTATGGATGTACTTCACACTACATACAGAGCAAATCTGTGAGTACACCTAGGTTTGAATCCTGACAGTATTATTAATTTCCTAGGGTAAATTCTTAACCACAGTCACGTAATATTTGAACCACATGCTAAGCACTGCACTAAATTCAAGAAACACAACAGTGAGGTCCCTAGTCACAAATAAGGCGAGCTTCATTTCTTAATCTGTAATAGATGGCGAAGAACGAGCCAGTGAACAGGCAGGATGTCTATGAAGATCAAATGAAGACTATGAAGGGTTCCAAGGTCATGAAAACCCATGAGTATTTATCTGCACAAACATCTGTTCAAATGCCAGCTCTGAACTATTCATTAGAGATGAAACAATGGGTCAGACTTCCCAGTTCCAGTCTAGCACTGACCAATTCGCAGTAAGAAATGCTAAGCAGGAAGGACAAGGGTGTTTAGGAAGTGTAGCTGGGCACCTGGCCTAGAGGGCACCACTGCAGCCTCTTAGACATATAAACCAAGAGCTGTAAGATGAACAAGTGTCTACCTGTCTCTTCTGACCGCAATGGGGAGAGCCATGGAGCAGTGTGAGTGGGCTTGAGTGAGGGCAACTGACTGACAAATGTAACGCCCGCTGAAGAGAAAATGAGAGGAAGAGCAGTTTGGGAGAAAGAGCTAAGATATGTGGGGAGGCCTGGAGAGAGCAGAGCGTCAGTGATACTAGTAACTAGGACTGAGAGGGAATCTTCAGGGATAAGAATTAGGACATATCTGCAATACAGCTGGTAAAAGTCATAGGAAGAGATGAGAGCAACTAAGGAGGTAAAGTAGGAAAACGAGGCAAGGGAGATTAGGCAGCCTAAAAAAAAGCAAACAAAGCAACAGATAGATATGCTCACACATATACTTAAGGAAGAGGTGCCTGTGCCGACTGAGCGCACCTGGGGGCTGGTGTCTCTGCAAACCTAGGATGGTTTCAAGGAGGGAAAAACACTGACAAAGATACTGAGCTTGGGTGATTTGACTGGCAATATGGGAGACTGGGCAAGCAAATATTTGAGCCAGTGGGAAGGAAAGAAATGGGAACAGCTAAGGACACAGTTGTTTGTCCTATAAATGGCACTTATTTTACCTATATTCACTGATACCACAGGACCAGTAACAACTAGACATCTAAAAGGGAAAAAGAAAAGAAGACTGCCATGCAGCTATAGTTACTTAATACAGAAAACAGCAAAACACCTTAAACAAGTGGTTCTCAACCTGTGGGTCGTGACCCCTTTGGGTCACATAGCAGATATTTACATTATGATTCATAAGAGTAGCAAAATTACATCTATGAAGTAGCAATGAAATAATCTTATGGTTGGGGTCACCACAAATATAAACTGTATTAAAGGGTCACAGCATTAGGAAGGTTGAGAACCACTGCCTTAAATAAACAAACAAAAAACCCAAGACTAGTTACAGCAAACTCTCTATTGCTGAGGGTCAATTTTTTTAAAAAAAAAAATTCTTAGCTTATATATATATCTCTCCCAAACTCACGCAGTGGCTACATAATGCAAACTAATTTTATTATCACCTTAAAGCAAAACACAAGAACTTGATAGAATGCACACAATATTAATATTTAGAGGACTAGGAATAGAAAGTAGAGCAGCTTTCAGGACTTCCAATCATTCTCTCAAAGAATAAAAGTACTTGAAGTATTTGCTGTAAAAGGTAGCACACAAGCTTATTCTTGGCTAAGCAAGAGGTCAGCCTGACACTGGCTTCTCTTCTCTGCACCGCTGGAATTAGGCTTCCCTATAAGTACGCCATCAGCTTCTACTGGAGATTCTCCCTGTCTCTTGAAATGAGATAACGTTTACTTGGTGGGGAGGGTGCTGGCACTTTGGGAGGGATGCCTCTTCATGGCATCAGGCTGTCCTGAAAACCACAGGAGAGATCTTTAAGCTTAAAGGCCAGCAGAACCCTCCAGTTAAATAATCACAAAGGTACCCCACACACTTCCCAGCACTCTTGGGAAGGAAGGGTTCCACCTCTGGCTAAGAACCACTGATCTGACTGACTTTGGTTCTTAGGCTTGTGTGGCTTAGGCATCAGTTCCTAAATTCGTGGTTGCAATCAGGTTCCTGGACTGTGCAACGGGATACCGTGCTGCAATACTTATGACAGAGAGTAGCATGGCAGCTACTTGAGAATGAGTTACAAATCGCTGCTGCTTTTACATCAGGCTCATGATGCTGAGCTTTACCGTAAGGCTGACGTAGTCACAATTAACACGTCTTGATAACGTTACAGCACAAAACCGACGTCTCTAGGAATAGGAATTGTTACGGTCTGTGGATAAGGCTGCTACCTGAGATTTACATATTACTAGTGTACTGCCTTAACTACACAACGTATAAGACAGCTGTGGAGTAAATCCATTTTCAGCAGCTAACGAAATCTGAAATTTGTCATTTCAAAATAAAATGTCTCCCTTAAGTATAGTTTCTCTATAAAACATTAATACCCATGCAGAAGAGACAAAGAAGCTAGAACCTCTCATAACTCCTGATCCTGAAGTGGAAAAGCCCCCTCCCACTGTTTTGATAGGGCCAAAATTCTGTCTAGAGTACAAAAGAGAATTACTGACTGGCAATGCTTAAGATTCCATACTTACCATGGTCCTTTGAGAGACGAGCTGAAAAAATTGTCCCTAGTTGTGAAATAATAAGGCGCAAACCTCCAATAATTGTTTATTCTTAATTCCTGATATTAAGAGGCCTCATAAATCAAAATTTTAAGATAATTCTTGCTGCTCCAGCTAAATTTTGATTACTTCCTCCATCTGTAATGTCACCATGAACTGGGTATGTGGGGGTGGGGGCTGAAACTGTCAACTATTTACTTCAGGCTCAGAAATATGCTTCCAAAAATAATCTTAAAATCTGCTAGCTAGACAAATACCTCCACTGTGTATATGCTCCTTTTCAGAAACTTAATTTGTTATGAGTTTCTGTAAACTGACACAAATACACTTTGAAGGAGTTGGTCATTTCAAACCAGGATCACACTTTTTACACCGTGTCAAAATAAGAGCTGAAACTTTTGGCAAATATGTTCAGAACATCTTAAAACCAGACTTCTAGTTCAACTTACAATATCAATACTAAACGTGTTGAAAAGCAGTTATAACATAAACGTAAAAGGCAATGACATTTCCATCAAACTAAGTTTTTAGAAGGTGTGTTCTTATGTTTCAGTCCCATGTTGCCAAATGAGATGGGGTTTTAAAAGGCAACGTGTCAGAAAGATTTCAATGTTTATCAATTTGGACATATTGTAATAAGCTCAATGCTTTCCAACAATCCAAATTAGTAAACATGAAAGAAAAATCAAACTAATTTTTTCTTTCCAAGTTGAATTGTTGTATTACAAAGGCTTATGAATCATTTCTTTCTCTCACAAGATCATCCCAACGAGGATCCATTTCGGTTGTGGCAACTCGAAATAGTGCTTGGAGATGCTCGTCGGTCAGTGGCTGGCTCAGTGTGTGTTGGTTTCGAGTTAAATATGAAAAAGCCTTATCACAGATTTGGTTACTGTCAAACAAGGATGCCACCTTATAGGCAACCCCTTTGATAATGGGGTAAGCTTCACCAGACAATCCAGCATAAAACTGTCCCAAGTCTTTGACTCTGTATTCATTCCACAGGTCAGTGTTTGCCTGGAGTTTCGTCAGCTCCACTCGCACTGAAATAGGCGCATATTCAGGCTTAAAGCTAAACGGGTTTGCAAAGAGTTCTAAGTCCTTTTTAATGAACCTGAGGTCCTTAAAATGTCTCTCAAAATCTTTCTGTAGGCGGGAGATCACCATCTGATACCTGTCAGGATCAAATATTTTCTGATCTTCCTTAAACTGCTGTTTAAGTTCATCAACGATTATGCTGAAGGCAGGAAAGTCTGCTAGATTGACTTCCTCCATATGTCTCTGAAGTGAACTCAGCTTACCCTCAAAGGTACAGATTCGTTCAAAGGCGGCGGCAGCAAAGACCTTACTGATCTGCAGTTCTTCACTGATCTCTCGAAGATAATCCATAATATCTACCAAGAAGCCAAAATCACAGAGCCACTGCTTGTCTGAGAAGTGGACTGTTGTGGCCCCCACCGAAACCAAGAAAGCCTCTATTTCTTTTCTTAGTGAAAATATTAGTTTTAACGTCTTGCCTCTTCTCAGCCAGTTGTTCAAACACCGTCCATTAACCCTTTCGCCGTGCTCGGATTCAGATTCAGTTAGTAAAGGCTGGAACTCTGGTCGTCTAACACCTCGGGTCTTAATCATAACTACCCACTCAGATATGGTATTTATGATCTGATTAATATCAACATCGTAAGAACTCAGCAGTTCCAAGTGCAGAAATCCCGAATAGTGGATAACGTTCCAACAGTTGGGGCTCACGGCCTTTTCTCTCATGTAGGAGACCAGTCCCGAGTTCTCGCCGATCATCCTTAGCGTATGGGTCGTGGTCAGTCCAACCATTCGCTGTAAGCTGAGTCCTGCTGTCTGCAGGGCCTCCAGAATTGCCGACATGAGGGCCCCGACACTGAAGTGATGAGTCAGGTTGACAATCGTCAGAAGATCTTCCTGAACCTCCAGGTCGCGGCCGACGCCACGGATGAAGACCAGGAGGTAGTTCTCATAGGCCACAAAAGCCTGGTCATCCAAAGCGAGGGAATAGGCCTTGAAGTCCCTGGCTCGGTTAAAGAGCTGGCTGCGGAGATTGCTGTCAATGCTCAGAATCCTCTGCCGCGTCATCTCCGGCGATAAATCAATGCCTTCCAGGACGCCGACGTGATCCGGCAGCACCTCCCTCAGCAACACCTCCATGCACTGGTGTACGAAGTCTCCCTCACCCCAGCCGCGACCCTTCAAGGCCAAGAAGCGACAGAGCCCGAGGCCTGCCCGCGTCGCTCTCTCCTCCGGAGTGAGCACGGCCGCCAGGGACATGTCGCCCTGACGCAGCCGCTCCACCAGGGCCGCGCGCTCCTCGTCCCCTACGAACCGTTCGTAGAATTCGTGTTCGGCCTCGTAGTGGCGCCTCACGTCGCGTTCCCGGGTCGAGGCGACCAGGCGGCGACACACCAGGCACAGGGCCCCGTCGCCCTCCGCAGGCTCCACCACCAAGTAACGTTGGGTCCACTCGGGCCGGAACACGAGAGCCTCGTCGACTTCCATCCTGATCCTCTTGGGCGTCATCCACATTCTGCGGGAGGCCACACGATCACGCCGAGCTCCGAGGCCGCAGCAAACGGGGAGGAGCCCGCCGAGCGCCAAGCACCCCCTGGGGTCTGCGCCAGATCACCCGAGCAGGGGCGCACCAGCCTCCGCCAGGGCACCTCCGTTCCTATTGGCTGGAGATTTCGTATTCCCTTAGCTCTCGGGAGCGAACCAATAGGAAGAGCGGACCGTGAACTTTGCCGCGCAAGCGCGTGGCCCTCTAGCCCAGTGGGCGGCCGCGGTTGAGGGCGGGACAGGGACCCAGGAACTGACGTGTCGAAAAGCAACTTGACTGGCATTCGTGCTGCCCAATCAGCACTTGTCGCTGGGAAGGCCGTCAGGACGGCGTCGGCTGAAGCTGGAGTAAGAACGCGAAGGAGCGGAGCCGGAGTGATTGGCTGACGGCGAGCTGTGGCGCCGACATGGCGTTTGTAGCGGGAGTTATTCGGCGTCTGGACGAGACGGTAGTGAACCGCATAGCGGCGGGAGAAGTTATCCAGCGGCCGGCTAATGCTATCAAAGAGATGCTTGAAAACTGGTACGGAGGGAGCGGAGCCGAGTTCCCCCGAAGGCGACACGGGCCGGGCCGGGCCGACCCACCTGCTGCGGTCGGCCACCCGGGTCTGCGCTGGGCACGGGGGACCCTGAGCGCGCCTGGCCGGCTTCCGGCTAGCGGGGGTCCTCACGGCTTCCGCGAGACCCGTTTGGGTCGCAAGTAGAGGAAGCAGGCGTGATGCGGATTTAATGGTACCTTGCCGAAGGAAGCTGCTTAGCTTCACATCACGTTCGCAAAAGATGCGCAACTGAAGATGTCTAGGGTGGAGAGAGAAACAGTCCTCAGAGCACGCCGTGTTTATCTTTCATTCAATTCCTACACATCCAGGGCACGGTTCCTTTTGAGTTTTGTTCAAAATTATTGGCGTTTTAGGTCAGACCAGTGGACGTGGGGCTTTTTTTTCTGATTCTCCTATTGTCAAATCAATGGCCCCAGTTAGTGTTCTAGGAAGAAGCATTTGTTGCTTCTGAAACTTAGACCCGTCCATCACCTTGTGGAGAGGAGAGGTTAAAAATGTGGACAGAACGGTATACTTCAAAATAGCACACCATCAAATAGGTTCAAAAAGGACTCCCATGGAGTATACATAA
Organism: Ellobius talpinus; assembly: GCA_001685095.1. Lineage (NCBI taxonomy): Eukaryota > Metazoa > Chordata > Mammalia > Rodentia > Cricetidae > Ellobius > Ellobius talpinus. Next base: position 3,593 of record LOJH01035436.1, on the reverse strand, counting down.
AGACTGTCCGAGCCTTTGTGTTAATATCAGTTGATGTCCGTGAAGCCCATACTTTGTTACAATAAAGAGAAAAGGTTTCTCCAGTGAGTCTTGTAGAAGTTCACTGAAAACAAACCATTCAGAGCAATGGTACTGCAAGAGGGAGAAAGGAACAGAGGTAAAAGGTAACCGGCCCAAGTTATCCTGATAGCTCATTCTACATACAGCTGTCTATTGCTGTACCAAATCCAACGTCCCCAGGCTCCCTGCGGCCAGTTACTGTGCTCTGCCTGAATACTGCAAACTAAAACTACGCTTAAAAATAGCATAGCTTATATTCAAGCAGAGATTTTGCATGGATTCTAGTTAAGGACTTTTTAAATATTTAAGTTTTTTGGTACAGGGGCGCCAAGAAAAGTTTATCATTTAAGTAACTTTTTTTCAATGCAGAATTTTTCATGAGAGAAATTGATAACTTCCCCTTTTCATGCAGTCCCAGGCCAAATTTGTTTTCTCTGGTAGATATTAACTTCTTCCTTTTTACAATTATTTCCCCCTTTTAGCTTAATTTGGTTTACTGCTTTGTCTGTATGATGGAGAGTGTATGTACAACACACTTGTGGAGGTCAGGAGAGAACTTTGAGGAGCTGATTCTCTGCTTCCACCTTGTGGGTCCTAGGGATTGAACTCAGGTCGTCATCTGATTAGTGGCAAGTGCCTTTACCCCCTCAGATATTTTCTATGAATGGTGTTTTGCTGGTACATGCCTATGTACCATGTCAGGTTCACCATGTGCATGCAGTGCCCATAGAGGCCTAAAGAGGGCATCGGGTCCTCTGCAACTCCTGTTTCAGATGGTCCTGAGCCACCATGTCAGGGCTGGAAGCTGAACTCTGGTCCTCTTGGAAAAGCAGCCACTGCCCATAACTGCTGAACTATCTCTCTAGACCCTCAACCCTTAAACCCTCTTTTTTTGTTTGCTAGTTTTTGTTTTTTTGAGATAGGGTTTCTCTGTGTAGCAGCCCTGGCTGGCCTGAAACTCGCCTAGTAGACCAGGCTGGCCTTGAACTCACAGAGCCCTGTCTGGTCCTGCCCCCCCATGCCCTCAGTGGTGGAATTAAAGGTGTGCACTGTTCCGCTGGCACCCTTTAAGCCTCTTCAATTTCTGCATGGCAGTTTTTCTTTGCTTCATCATGAGTGTGTTTTCTTGAAAATATAAGTGTAGAGGAAAACATCATTTTTAAATATTATTACAGTAAAATTAGTTGGAAAGAATAAGAAACAACTGTACTAAAAAGGCCTGTCCTGCGGGAACAGAAGTGTTGGCTCTGCACTTAATGGCTTTTGTAGTATACATTCATACAGCACCCACATTGAGCTGTCAGACAGAGAGAGAACGTCAAAAACTCTGGAGTTTGTTATTATAGTATGTGTATCAAAGTAGTTGCAACTGACAAAATATTTTTTTTGATTGCCAGTTTAGATGCAAAATCTACAAATATTCAAGTGATTGTTAAAGAAGGAGGCCTGAAGCTCATTCAGATCCAGGACAATGGCACTGGAATCAGGGTAAGGAAAGCCTGGGGGAACTAGGTTTTTGTGCTTCATGTCAAACCTCTAGGAAAATGTATGACCTCTCCCTATCCTGCAGAGTGAGTGCTAGTGTCTATAAAGGCCAGAAGAGGTTACTGGACTCCTTGGAGCTAGAGTTAGAAGTAGCTGTGAGCCACCTGGTGTGGGTGCTCTTACCACACTGAAGTATCTATCCAGCCCTTGTTTATGGCTTTTGAGGCCTGGTCTCTTGTGACTTAGACTAACCTTGATTACACTGTATGGCTATGGGTGACCATAAATTCTTGTCCCTCCTACTCCTACCTCCAAAGTGCTAGAATTTCAAGTTTGTGCCACCACACCCAGCTAAAATGAAAATTTTGTTGCATGTATTTTTATTTTTACTACGATTTTAAGAGTTTCCTGTATACTGAAAATAAAGATTTGTTTTGTTTTTTTTTTAATTTAAAAAGAAAATGGAATTTGGATGTGATGTCATATGCATAGAATTTCAGCACTTGAGAGGTTGCTGTCGGAGAAGTGTCCTTGGCTATACAATGACACCCTGTTTCTAGGAGACAGACATGACTGAGCATAGGTAGAAAAGCCGTGTAAGGGTAGAGTCCCAGTGTTAGGAGGTGGGAACTACAGGACACTGAGAAGGAACAGCCTAGCGAAGAAGGTCCAGTGGTAGGTAGTTCAGGTGCCGTAAGGAAGTTAGTGCTAATGTAGCCCTCTTCTGAGACCTTCTTCTCAGATTAAAGCAATAAAATGAGACTCCAGAAAGACTTGGGAAAGTGAGAGAGATAATTATTTACTCCTTTTCCCCTCTCAATCCTGTAGAAGGAAGATCTGGATATTGTGTGCGAGAGGTTCACCACGAGTAAACTGCAGACTTTTGAAGATTTAGCCAGCATTTCTACCTATGGCTTTCGGGGTGAGGTAAGCTAAGGCTTGAAGAAATGTATAGAAATGCCCTCCTGTGATAACGTTATCATTTCTCAACAGAAGCAAATGAAATGTAATACTTCTTATTGTTAAATACAAATAAATTTTAACATATTTAGCTTTCTAGGACAGAAAATTTTTCAAAAATATTTGATATACTATTTTATCTACAGAGGCACTGAACATCATGTGTCTCTTTATAGAAGTCCCTAATATCATTTATGAAATTTTATCAGAAAATCAAATGTGAATCTGGTCAACATTTTCATCTGCATATCAGTGTATGGAAAATATAGGGCCATGTGTGAATGGTAACATAAACTATACAGGGTTAGAAAATTACACACAATAAACTCAACTGGCAGTCTGCACAGGAAAACTAAGACATTTGTAGGGCCTGAGGAGCCACCTCATTTGATCTCTCTCCTCTCCTTCCCTCCCTCCC
>LOJH01035435.1:0-15768 GCA_001685095.1 Ellobius talpinus | reverse complement strand
GATGTGGCATTGGTGAGATCTTTTCCCATTCTGTAGGCTGCCATCTTGTCTTATTGACAGTGCCCTTTAACTTACAGAAGCTTTTCAGTTTCAGGAGGTCCCACTTATTAATTGTCTGTGTCTATGTGATCTTAGTATCTATGCTACTGGTGTTATATTTAGAAAGAGGTCTCCTGTGCCAATGTGCTCAACACTACTTCCCACTCTCTTCTATCAGGTTCAGTGTAACTGTATTTATGTTGAAGTCTTTGATCCACTTGAACTTGAGTTTTGTGCAGGGTGAATGATATGAATCTATTTGCATTCTTCTATGTGTTGACATCCAATTATGCCATTACCATTTGTTGAAGATGCTTTCTTTTTTCCATTGTATAATTTTGGCTTCTTTYTCAAAAATCAGGTGTTCATAGGTGGATGGATTATTTCAGGATCTTCAATTTAATTCCATTGATTCATGTGTCTGTTTTTATGGTAATACCAAGCTCTTTTTATTACTATAGCTCTATAGTAGAGCTTGAAGTCAGGGGTGGTGATGCCTCCAGAAGTCCCTTCATTGTACAAGATTGTTTTAGATATTCTGGGTTATTTGTTTTTCCATATGAAGTTGAATATTGTTATTATGAGGTCTGTGATGAATTGTGTCAGGATTTTGATAAGGATTGCATTAAATCTGTGTAATAAGGAGGCCACTGTTTGTTCCCAAAATAATCACACAGAAACTATATTATTTAAAACACTGCTTCATCCATTAGCTCTAGCTTCTTATTGGCTAACTCTTACATCTTAATTTAACCCATCTGTGTATAACCACAAGGTCGTGGCCTACCAGCAAAGTTTCAGCATGTCTGTCTCTGTCGGTGGCTCCATGGTTTCTCCCTGACTCTGCCTCTTTTCTCCCAGCATTCAGTTCAGTTTTTCCCACCTACCTCTATTCCCTGCACAGACCCAAGACAGTTTCTTTATTAANCCATTAGCTCTAGCTTCTTATTGGCTAACTCTTACATCTTAATTTAACCCATCTGTGTATAACCACAAGGTCGTGGCCTACCAGCAAAGTTTCAGCATGTCTGTCTCTGTCGGTGGCTCCATGGTTTCTCCCTGACTCTGCCTCTTTTCTCCCAGCATTCAGTTCAGTTTTTCCCACCTACCTCTATTCCCTGCACAGACCCAAGACAGTTTCTTTATTAACCAATGGTATTCACAGCATACAGAGGGAAATCCCACATCAAATCTGTAGATTGTTTTTGGTAAACTTGCCATTTTTACTATGTCCATGATTGTGGGAGATCTTTCAATTTCTGATACCTTCAATTCCTTTTTTTTTAAAGACTTAAAGTTCTTGTCATACATGTCTTTGACTTGTTATACAATGGAATATTATTTGGAGGCAAAAAAAACCAATGACCTCATGAAATTTGAAGGCAAATTGATGGAACTAGAATGAAACCATTCTGAGTGAGTTAACCCAGAAAGACAAACATGGTATGTACTCCCTCATAAGTGGATATTAGGAGTAAAGTATAGAATAGTCACTCTACAATCCACTGGCCCAAAGAGACTAGGTAACAAGAAGGGCATAAGGAAGGATGCATGGATTTCCCTGGGAAGGGAAAATAGAAGAGATATCCTGGGTAAACTGGGATTGGAGGTGGGGAATAGAGGGTTGAGAACTTGAGGTAGAAGTTTAGGTAGGCAAGTTGTGGGGGGCAGGTTGGTGTCAGGACAGAGCAGAGTGGGTGAATAACAAAAAGATGTCTTGATGGGGGAACATTTCAGGGTTAGGGAGAAACCTGGCACCAGGGAACTGATGTGGGCTTCCCCTCTGTATGTTGTGAATACCATTGATTAGTAAAGAAACTGTCTTGGGCCTGCGCAGGGAATAGAGGTAGGTGGGGAAAACTAAATTGAATGCTGGGAGAAAGGAGGCAGAGTCCGAGAGAAGCCATGTAGCCACGCAGGAGACAGATGCCAGAACCTTGCCAGTAGGCCATGAACCTCGTGGTAAAATATAAAATAACGGAAATGGGTTACAGATTCTGTGTGATTATTTCAGGGCTAAGCATCCGGGAACTAGCTAGCGGTCTCCTTACAACAGGGAATCCCCTTAGGAATCACATGGATGACTCTAGCTAAGACTCCTAGCAATAATGGAGAGGGAACCTGAACTGGCCATCTACTGTAATCAGATAGGTGACTGCCATAATTCTCATCAGAAATACTCTATCCAGTAACTGATGGAAGCAAATGCAGAGATCCACAGCCAAGCATGGGGCTAAGCTTCAGGAGTCCTCCTGAAGAAAGGGGGGGAGTATTGTATGCACCAAGGTGGTCATGACAGGGGAATCCACAGAGACAGCTGACGTGAGCTCCTGAGAGCTCATGGATTCCGGACCAACAGTTGGGGAGCCTACATGGGAGCAACCTAAGTCCTCTGCATGTGTGTGACAATCTTTGTGAGACTCTTGGCAGTGAGGTCATGACCTATCCCTGGCACTTAGCTGACTTTTGGGAACCTGGTCCTCATGGTGGATTACCTCACCCAGCTTTAAAGCAAGGGGAGGGGATTGGTCCTGCCTCAACTTAATCTCAACTTAATCTGCCATGCTTTGTTCAAGTCCACAGGAGGATGGGCCCCTTTCTGAGTGGGGACTAAGGAGGAGAGGATGGAGAGGGGAGTAGACAGGAAGGGAGGAGAGGAAGGATGGGAAATTGTGGTTGGTATGTAAAATAAATTAAAAATGTTATTTAAATAAGTATTTGATGCTACACAAATAATAATAATAAAACAGAGAAGCTAGACCATATACCATTTGCTTGGTAGTGTTATAGTTGCTGCATCGGCTACTACATAGCCGCTAAAACAAATTCAGCAAAGCTATTTGCAAAACCATAGGTGCACCTTGAAACATAAAATCAAATACTTAAATCTATAGCACTATATAAAATATGAAAATATTTATATAAACTTCAGCATACACAGATTTATGTTGTATATTGGCTTAGGCATGCATACTGACAAGAAAACACTCTATACATACATGCAACCATGATTACATGTATGAGTTAAAATTTATGTATGCATTTCTGTAGGTAGGTAGCAAAATAACTGGCAGAGTTTGGTGAGAAAGCAGAATATTTTGGTCTATGCAAAATAAATACACAAATGTATTCTTAACTATTGAAATATTGGCAACAGTAAAGGAAAAGGGTTGCAATGCCCCAGCACTCTTTGGCTCACTGTGGAAGCAAGTGCTTGAGAACTGGTGACATAAACAATTGTATATTCAGTTTTCTTCTCAGAGTTCTCAGGGTCTTTGGAACCCAGATTTATGTTCATCACTTTGCCTCAGGCTCTGCAGTTTAGGAGAGATTCTATTTTGAAGTTTTTTTCTTTTTTTTTAAGAAAGAAAAAGTATTTCTGAAAGAAATCTTCCAGTTCATCTTTGAGAAATGAATTTGGTGACTGGTGTTGATATCTTTCAGTCTGAAGTGACAGATAGATAACTGATACATGGGTGAAAGGGGAAACAGACCAAGTAAGGGAAAGAGGTATTCTGTCTGACTCCCCTCGTCCTCGCCACATTCTTACAAAAAAATCCAACTGTGTTGATTTTCATTATTTTTTGCCTAATGAGACACAACATGATATTTAAACATGGTCCTCCTCTGTGATCCACCCCAATTGCCTAGACATAGCAAGAATGTGGGCAAAGTGATGAGTAGCCAGGAAGGTTTTTAAAGAGGCATTTTCTTCTGCTGGGCACACAAAAGTGTTTGGAATAAGGTTTTGATAAAAAGAATACTAATTTTCATTGCATGACATATTTTGATGTATTCCGAATGTATTCTGTTTCAAAGCAGCTCTTCTGCGAAGTGGAAGCAAAGGCAGAATGAGCAACAGTTGGTGCTGGATGCACACCGAGTTTCCAGTTTTAAATCTCCTCAAAACACAGCAGAGTGATCTAAAAGAGCAATAAAAGAGCAAGAAGCATAGTTGCTTTTTAAAAACTATACATTCTTGGAGGCTTCATTTACTAGACTCAAAAATATGCAAATTATACTACAAATGAATTTGGCTATAGCTAGTTTCCCAATTGGCTAATACAAAAATTATTAAATCCTTGAATTTATCCACTAAATGCATTGTCAACACTTATTTTTAAATTGTTTGACAGCTTAGCATTTAACATCAAGATATATTTAAAATGTTTAAGAGCTTATTCAGCCATATTCTATGAATCAACAACATTTTTATTAATATTTGGCATATTTAAGCATATTAAGCCTTTGCCTGGACTTTCCATAAGTATCTTTGAAATAAGCAAGAAAATATGAATTTGCCTTGTGAGTTGATGTCAAATAATCTTATGTGCTGGAGTTACAGACTGAAAGAGGGTGTGCCTTGCTTAAGTCATGTTTATTTCAAATGCAGAAGTTATGGAAATGAATCTCTGCTTGTCCGTAAGTACTTCTTTGAACCATGTTCATGTCTTTTTCTGAAGCCATTCTTACTTTTTGATGGGAAACCACACATATGTGTCTGTGTGTGAGTCAGAGAGAGACAAAGATTGGGTACCTATACTGGCTGTTTTGTGTCAACTTGATACAGGCTAGAGTCATCAGAGAAGAAGGAGCCTCAGTTGAGGAAATGCATTCATATGATCCAGCTGTAGCTCTGTAGACCAGGCTGGTCTTGAACCCACAAACTTCTGCTTTCCTCTGTTTTCCCATGTGCTAGGATTAACAACATGAACAGAAATTATAGGAGTAGACAGCCAAACACTGGTCCAGCTTGAGACCCATTCTATGAGAGGGATCCCACTCCTGACAATGCCATGAGGGCCGGGACCCAGAGGCTGGATAGCACAGAATCCTAGGATAGAACCAAGAATAGAATAAAATGATTCCTAATGATACTCTGCTATACTCATAGATCGTTGCCTAGCCCAACTATCATCAGAGACCCTTCACCCAGTAACTGATGGAAACAGATGTAGAGACCCACAGCCAAACATTAGGTAGACCTCGGTTAGTCCTGCAGAAGATAGTGAGGAAAGATTATGGAAGCCAGAGGAACCAAGGACACCATGGGTAAACACACAGAGTAAACTGGCCTGGACTAATGGGAGCTAACAGGAACTGATCTGCCAACCACAGAAATTGCAGAGGATTGATCTTGGCCCTCTGCATATGTATTGTAGTTGTATGGCTTGGTTTTATGGGATTTCTGGCAGAGGGAGTGGGGTCTGTCTCTGCCTCTGTTGCCTGTTCCTGGGACCCTGTCCTCCTGATTAGTTGCCCTGTCCAGCATTAATAGGCATGGAGGTGCCTAGTCTTGCTGCAACTTGATATGCCATGGCTGATTGATATACTTTGGAAGGCCTGTACTTTTCTGAAGGGAAGGGAGAGGAGTGAGCGGGAAGACTAGGGGTAGAGACTGGGGGTAGGGACTGGGAGGAGAAAATCGGGGTGAAACTGTGATCAGGCTGGGGAAAATTAATCAATTGATTAATAAAGAATTTTTTTAAATGGCTGTAAGGCATTTTCTTAATTAGTGATCAATGGGGAAGTGCCCAGCCCATGGTGGGAGGTGCCATCCCTGGGCTGGTGATCCTAGTTTCTATAAGAAAACAGGTTGAGCAAAACACATGGAGCAAGCCAGTAAGCAGCACCCCTCCATGGCCTCTACGTCATGCCCTGCCTCCAGGTTTCTGCATATTTATGTTCCTGTCCTGACTTTCTTCATTAATGAATAGTGATGTGGAAATGCAAACCAAATAAACCTTTTCCTTCCCAACTTGATTTTTGGTCATGGTGTTTCGTTACAGCATTAGGAACCTTAACTAAGACAGTAAATGAAGACTTATATTCAAGAGAACCTAAGGTAATTTTAAAGCATGAAATTCAGGTAAAAGTTTGCAATAACTGGTCATTTCTTTCCTAAAGAAGCTTTGCTGTTGTGTTTATGCAAGACTGACTTCTAAGTGAACGTTCACAAAGAACATCACTAAGTGTTTACTCATCATTTTCTTGCACACCTCCACCCCACCAGGACTCAAGTACACTGCGTGTGCCCCTTGTTAGCAAGCAATTCATGACGGAAGCTTGAATATTATTTGTTCTTCCAAGTGTGCACAGTGTCCTTCCATTCATTCATGCTCAGGATACCCCTTTCCCTAGTATGTCCTTGGGGATGACACACGATCTCTTTGTGGCAGTTTGAATTCTCTCAAATCATTGGTTACATAAATGAATGGAATGTTTAGTTTAAAAGCCCAGAGGAAAAATGAGGGACAGGATAAACTCAAAAAAAATGGAGAAGCCAAGGCAGGAAGAAATAAAAGAAAACCCCAGAGATGAATCATAGTAAAGAGAAGGCTGTACTGTCATTTGCAGAATACATAGACCTCTTTTTATATACCAAAATATTAAGTCCTTTTGATATGTTCCCAAAACATGAGAATCCAAAGTTGACTCTTCCTCATGAATTCAATCATTAGCATTTCATGAGCTTCTGCACACTCTCCGTGAATCTTCCCTGGGTAACATTAGTTATTGAGACACTTGGCATTTTATCACAGCATGCATGAGTCACAACACAGGCATCTCTGCCCTCAAAATAAATGGATATTGAACTCTGAATAAAACATGCCTCTTTCATCTCTATCCTGTCCTCTTTCTCAGTCAGTGTTCGCTAGCCTCCAGGTATTCTGCATCCCAACTTAAAAAGGAATGGACCAAGGAGATGTCTTATGAAGCAGCAGTTTCCCAAGTAGAACATGGCTACCTCTTGCTACCTGGAGTTCTTCCCAGGATGCCAGCTCATTTCTGAACTACACTTCCTATGTTTAATACTATAATTAATTTTTCTAAATAAAATTGTTTTTTATTTCCTTGAACAGAAATGTCAATCAGAAAGGCTTACTTCTAAAAGAAACTGTGGAAATGCCTTCGTCTAGTGTAGACCTACTTTGTTTGGACTGCCAAAGGTTATTACGTGGTCACAGTTTTATTCGTGCCTGGTTTCTTGCTCCCACATAAAGAACACACTATCAGATGGGCAGAATGGACAGTTTTCTAAGTCAGGAAACTAAAATAGGAAGCCACTTGCTAAAGAACAAGGAAAGTCACCAGAGCAACTGTAGTAAGACCTAGACCTCTGAACATTTTTACACATGTACCTAGGTAGAGTTGTTAATTAAGCACTTGTTATAAGCCATATGCTTCCCATGGTCCTGCGATGCCCTCCATTCCATAACTAGATATGAATACATAAATAATTGATGAGCAGCCTCCAAACACTACACAGAAACATTAAAGTATACTATCAAATGTCACACTACTTCGAATGAAACTAAAGCTGTCCCTGTGTTGACTTATTTGTTCTATCATCTGTCATTGTTATTGGCTCCATGTGCCAACATAATGAATTCCATTTTAATTGCACCAAACCATCAGCTTCGCAAATACAGAAACACAGCACATGTAAAATCATAATTTTAGCTCCAATCAAAATGCCTAGAAATTGTAGCCATTGAGCCTCGTCCTGAGAGGATGAGCTAGTTGCATCCCTGTTCGCTGACACTTGTTCACGGCACTCAGAATGAATGAATCGGCTACTCTTCAAGTTGATACTTGGCACAGTTCAGAAGGAGGTGAAAGTTGCCAGTCCCCTACTCATGTGAGTCCCTCAGCAATTCATTCAGAATTTGCTGATCTCTTGCTGCCTTCTGGGAGGCTAAATCTTAAATGACAGACACATGCATTATATATAGATATTTATATTGCATTTAATCCTTAATTTTTAATATCTCCAAGATGGATAGATAACGGATACTTTATATAGAAGCCAGAATTTCACACACAACCTGAAAATAAATAGCTACAAAAGAATACACACACATATTAGACACATAATCCGTATGATACTATCTCTTAATTAATCTGACATTGTTCCTCAAGAGAACATCGGCACGGGTTAAATCACTTGGAAATCTATACTGCTCTAACTCTAATATTAAATACTATCTCTTAAAAAAGGAAAGATCATTTTCAAATAAACACTCCTATGTAACAAATTCAATTAGCAGTGCCTCACAGACAATGGCCGAGTGTGTCAAAGCCATCACATAAAGTGCCCAAGCAGTAGAGAGAGCGTCTATATCCTGAGACATCTACAGGGCCCCAGTTTTGCTACAGATAGTAAGTAGACATTGGTGTTATCCCTGACAGGTTCATGTTTTCCTTGATTCTGAGTCATGTGATATAATTCTGAGTGATGTAGTATTTAAAGTCATACTATGCTTACTTGAAAATTGTATTGCACTAATTAAATATGTGTGCAAGCATTAAGTAGTTTAATAAAACTATCCATTGGTTCTTTCATGTTTAAAAAAAGTGTTTCAAAACAAAAACTTCTTGGCTCAGTGTCCATCAGTTTATTTCACACTCTTGAAAATACACAAAGGTTAAAAAGAAACTACCAAATTTGTTCTCAAAGGAAAAACCACCAATTTGTCATTAATCAAGGACAAGGGAAGCAGAGTAAGCATTCTATAGGACAAACCAAGGCCCAGACTTCCTTTCCACTGTAACAGCTCAGGGCTGCCAATCCATGCTATGGAGTAATGCTCTTGTATACTGTAAAGATTTGTCACTCATATTGGTTTAATAAAACACTGATTGACCAGTAGTTAGTCAGGAAGTATAGGTGGAGCAACCAGACTGGGAGAATTCTGGGAAGAGGAAAGGCAGAGAGATGCAGTTGTCACTCAGATGCAGAGAAAGTATGATGAAAATACTGCACTGAGACAAGGTACCAAGTCACGTGGCTAAACACAGATAAAGAATTATGGGTTAAATTATAAGAGCTAGTTAGTAATAAGCCTGAGCTAATGAGCCAAACAGTTTATAATTAATATAGGCCTCTGTGGGTTTCTGTGGAACTGAATGACTGCGGGACCAGGAAGTACAGATGTCTCCATCTACAAAGTCAGGCACTGCATTATCTAGGACCCCTTGGTTTATCCTGGGACCAGTCACAAAAACAAAATCAAGGAGAAATCCATGGATCAAAGGAAAGCAGAGACCAAGATGGGGAAATCCTTCAATATGGAAGCTGCCTGCCAATCAAAAGGAGGCAAATGTGTTTTAATGAAATAAATATATGTTTGATTCAACCATTAGGGTTCTGTAGTTGCTCCATCACAGCAATTTGTCCTAAGTACTGAAAATAGCCACTGTAAAACAAGATTGTGCAAGATGTTCATTGACTAAATCTGGAAGCAAGTCCATTATCTGAAGCCTATTCTTACACATTTCTTTTCAAACTGTAGCATTTTTGTCACACTAGTACTAAAGTCTGGTATTTCCATATTACAGGACAAGAAACATCAGAGAATGAATGAATAAGTGAGATTTCCTAGAAATCAAAGATACGATAGTCTTAAATGTAGGTACGGGGTACCAAACCTAGGACAAGGTTTGAGAGAATGATGACAATAGTGTTTTAGCCTCTCATTTACTGTGAGTTCGGTGGAGTCCAATCTTGATACAGAGATGGTGTTTCGCAGGGACCCTAAGGAGGGTTAAAACAAAATGACCATGGTCAAGAATGCAGGTGGCCCACAACTTTACTGGGTCTCTTTTGCTCACTTCCAAAGATACATGGTTTTCAAATACAGAATCTCTGAGGAAGGTTGTAGTAGTAAATATCAGTCTTAGTAGCTAAAAACAGCCCAACACAGTTGATGAGCAAAACATGGCAATGTAGTAAGTGTAGATCAAAAGATACTTGGACCTAAAAGTCTTTCAAACATAGCTCAGTTGGTAGAGAACATCCAACATTTAGGAAGCTCTAGGTTCAACCCCTCAACACTTCATAAACCAAATGTGGTAGGTGCACATCTGTAATACCAGTGAGCCAGCATGGATGCAAGAGAATAGTAAGTTAAAGGTCATCTTGGCTGAACAGAAGTTCAAGGCCACCTCGGACTATGTGAGACACTGTCTCCAAAAGAAAAACGTTCAAAGTGACGGGGGGAAATTTCGTAAGAGCTTCTTATTTTATGACTCTGGATTATTTTGAGGAAATAATTAAAAGCTGCTTCCCAGTGCTCCAAAATTAAATCTGTTTCATAGCTAATGGAAAAAGTCCCTGAGGCTAACAGTGATGCAAAGACACTCTGAGATACTATGAACTGCAATACAAAGCAGTGACTTTACTACATGTGGTGCTGTGTGGATGCTTTTTTTGAGAACGCTGTTCACAAACACAGATTTGAAAAACAGAATGGTGCATCGGCCTCCACAACTCCTACAAACATCTCTGACGAAAGCAAAGTGCACTTGCTGTTAAGAAAATAACTGCATCTAATATAATAACAGGGTTCCTCTGTAGTCCCCAAATGCTTTCCTTCCTGTGCTAAGAAAATCTTCTCAGAGGCCCTGTCAAAGGGAGGTATCTCTTTAGACAATTTTCCTGGGGTGCTTATGTTTAAAACTCCTACAAAAGGAAAAGCCCTGCGCAGATATGATCCTTAAAAATAAGCAGGTTGGCTGCTTTTGCCTACTGTGAACATGGGAAGTGGGATTTAGAATTCAGTCTATTATAGTTCCTTGAAAGAATTCTTTTTCTTGGCCTGAAATAAAACACACAAGAACTCATTAGGAATGGATGAATGCAACGTAGGAATTAAAAGGGGTATCCCATTCTTTTCAGATTTAGCTTAAATATATTTATATATACAAGTTTTGAGTGGTATTTTTTAAATTAATCCATACTCATGGTGTGTTAGTTAGGGTTTTCATTGCTGTGAAGAGACACCATGACCACAGAGATTCTTATAAATGAAAATATTTAGTTGAGGGTGTCTCACTTACAGTTCTAGAGGTGCCATCCCTTATGATCATGAAGCAGAGCATGGCAGTGAGCAGGCAGACACAATGCTGAAGCTGGGAGGGCTACATCTTGCAGGCTACAGGAAGTTGAGTGACTGCCATACTGAGGGAAGCTTAGAAAAAGAGACCTAGACATCCTCTCCCACAGTTCTACACTTCCGCCAACAAGACCACACCTACTCCAGCAAGGCCATACCTCCCAATGCCGCCACTCCCTTTGGGGGTCATTTTCTTCCTAACCACCACACATGGAATGTAGCGGAAAGTGGAACCGGCAACTCTAATTTGGGAAAGAAGGGCAGTTACCTAGATAGTATGCCTTCTGGTCTGCCATTTGCTTTTCCTGCCTTGAAGAGTCTGTTCTCTTAGTAATTGCTGTAAATAAAGATTTAGAGACCTCTCTCCTGTTCGAATTAGGTAAAAGTTCAGACCTTAGAGAGAAGAGTTTCTTGGCACATTAAGAGTTATTATCTACTAAGTCTTTCAACAGGAAGCCCCCTTAACCATCTTGTCCCTTCTGGATGTCAAGTTTTCGCCCTCCTGCTCATAGTTTCCAGGCCTCCCTCCATCTCAGCTAACAGTCAAATCTAGCGGTTGGCTTTAAGCAGCACTAGTAAACAGATGACTTCGAACTTTCTATCCCAGCCCCAACTTTCTCCAGAAGCCCGGACAGGACCAACTGAAACCTACCTGACATCTCTAATTTAGCATTTGGTAAGCGTCTCAGATGTAGAAGGCTAGAAATGAAACTTATTTCCTCTGAAAACAAAACAAGAGGAAAGAGCTTCGTCTACCCTCTTTGTATCCCAGCGCACAGCATTGCAGTTTCTCTTTCTTGCTCCGTATTCTGTCTCTGTCTCAGCAGCAAAGCTCTGGCTGTAAGTACACTGGCAGAAATAAAGTCTTCATAACTGCTCCGACCCAGCATCCCCTCCAGTCTACACACTTCAGCTCCCACCCTCAAGACTGTCTTCTTCATGCTTCTCTATTATGGAACACTGTCTCCCAGCCATGACTGAGAAGGGGGCTCAGGAGTCCAACATCTCCCCAAGAGTTAGGCAGTAAATGGTTGGTAGAAGGAAGGGCACATCTGGCCATGTCCTTCTCCAGAAACTAACAGCTAACGATTGTTGAGAGAGTGATCTTTTCTTTCTGTGATAACAGCCAACTTAAGTTATGCTTGTTCCTGCAAGTAATCCCTCACCTGTGGCCCTGTCAGCAACCTAACCAAAATCATTATTTTCTCCAAGCTATGATGGGAGCCATTTCTTTGGTCTGTCCTTAGTGCCCTGTTCAGGATGAACAGATGTCTCTTTGTCCCCACCAAAAATTTCACACATGCTCAAACATAAAAACCTGGTTCTTTTTTGCTACATCTTAAATATACAAATCTAGTTCTTTCCCTACCAACCATACAGTTGTTAGTCTGAATCCATGGAAGTCTCTAAACTGTAATCTTTAGATGCCTGGCTCCTTCTTTTCATTCACAGGTCGTCAAACGTCACCTACTCCACTAGATTGCCTATTACCATGCCTCCAAACTATAAGCCACTGTGTCCCCCTTAATTCTGTTTTCTGGATATAGTTGGCCTCTACCTGAAGCTACAGTATATAATTTTACCTACTGATTATTTAGATCCCTGCTAGAATGTAGGTAGCTTATCTTTCTAAACACTGTCTTCTATAACAAGAACAATATGTAACATATAAAATATAGTATTGATAAAATGAATAAAGGAACACATGAAGAAATAGAAGAAAATTTGTCCTGTTGGACAAGATCTTAGGGGACACCATATGACTAAAACAATAACAGTCCTTGCCCAGCTATTGTCTCATCACCTGTTTACCTTGCTAAATTGTATGTGTGTGTATATGCACATGTGTGCATGCCTGTGTATCTACATGTGTACACATGTGATTGCATTTGTATGTGTGCATGTATGTATGCATGTGTGAATATGCATAGAAGTATGTAAATTTATGCAAATGTTGGTGTACATCTTTGTGAGTTCTGGTATGCGTGTGTATGTGCATATTGGGTCTGTGTATGTGTGCACACACACACATGCTTAGAGGAATGATTCATCCAGGAGTCCAAATCAAAAACTGCTGGTAGTGCCCATGATTAAGTCTAACTACAAAGAAAAGAGACTTTCTGCTAACTTTCATGTATCTCGGATAATCGAGCTCAGCACTGGTTGTTCAAGCTGCTGATTTACATAGAGAAACTTGGATATACACACATCTCTTAAACAGAAAAAGTTATGTGTAAGGTTACTAGTTTTTATTTTTCAAGAATGAAACAGGAACAATCTTGAAATAAATTTTCTGGGGTAAGCAATGGGAAATGGCTCTTAACCTAACACAGCAGGAAGTACATTGACCACCGTTAGAAATGTGTACTGTCAGAATACAATACACAGAATTTGCTTATAGATACTAGCATCTCTTTACAAAACTGAAAAGAGAGAACAAGCTTCTGAAATAGCACACACAAAAATGTGTTCTGACTGTCTGTGTACTTTGTTCAAAAACAGTAGAATGGAGGTTACAGAAAGACACAACTGTGCTTAGAGAGAACGCATTATTTTATGGACTAAGGGCTCTTCAATATCCTTATCTATCTTTGTTTTATCAGATGGGAAGGGAGTGAAACATTCAATTACTTTGTAATGTTTAAGAAATCTGACCCAGTAAAATGAAATCAATGCCTCACACTGAGCCCTCTTCACATGTTAGCGGTGCTGTTTGCCTACCTCTCTCCCTCCCACCACTAACTTTAGCTTGACCATTATTTATGAAGCTTAACCCCTGGTGGAGACTGACTCTAATAATTCTGAGAAATGAAAAGTGAATACTTCTATCTGTATCATTAAAACTGTAGCAAGCCAATCCACTGTGTGTTACCCAGAATTTTTGTCCCCAATATGAAATTGTGAGTAAATAAAGATCCAGAACTGTTGGAAAACAGTCAATTATATAAGTTTATAGAGTCCACACACATGCTTCTTAGTTTTCTTAGTTATGTCCAAACACACCATAAGATGTCACTATCACAAATCAAGCATGCATTCAATGCACCTTACCCAATGAACACCACAACTCAGCAATGCCACACCCAGTACAATATTAACTGTTCCCCCAAGTGATGGTGTGTCAAACTGGGAGATACAGTTGCTGACACTTTGAAATGTCACAGGCTATCATAAACTCATATCACTAGCCTGGGAATGAAAAAAATAATCAAAATTTGAAGTGTTTAGTCTACTAAACACACATTGCTTTCAAACCACTGTATATTCAGAAGGTCATTTTGAGAACCCTGAGCCCAAGGTTGTCTATCTATCTATATAGATGCAGTGGACAAAAACAGAACTTCTCATAAAATATATATGCATTCATATCACGAAAGATAACTTATGACCAAAATATTGCTCACGGTCAGGTGTCAAAAAACTTTGCATTCTATGTTAACCAGACTTGTATGACAGAAGCTCTCTTTCTTCCAAATATTAATAGTGTTTTCTCAACATACTTGTCAAAGGAATTCAGGTGCTCCTTGAATAGGGTCCTCAGTGGTCCTTAGGAACTAAGCATTATTCATATTATTCCCACTGCATTGTGAAGAAGCACTGAATGGACCCTTCAGCTACATATTCATTGGCAAATATAATACAGAACTTACTTAGGTTTCAGGTGCAAAGGATAGTTTCACATCAGTTCTCCACTCTGTATGAGTGATATGATCTTGAGGAAAAATTCATTATCAGTGATTGGGAAGAAACTGAAGCCACCCCTGTAGCAGGAATTTTTATCACTCTGTGACATTCCATAACTGTCAAAGTTTACTTTGAATCAGGAGCCTGAACTAGCAGATAGCTGATCAGAATTGTCCACATAGAAGCTAGCAATTTGGATAGGGAAGATGAACAGGAAGAAAGGACAGGGACTTTGGATTTTCCTTTTGGTGTTGGGACAAGTGAAGGGACTTGTCTCTTGCTGAGTCTCTGGCCAAAAGGCAAGGTCAATTTGTTGCTTCTCAGCTTCTCTTATGTAGCAGGTTTTCACCTCCACATCTGACTTCCAAGTATTTGTTGGTAAATAGAATGATGGAAACTTAGCTTGAGCCTATATATCTTGACCTTGGCGTAGCTGGGGCTGCAGGACCTCCATGTTGTGACCTGAGGGGCAGGGAGTGTTGACTGTGGGGTCATGGGGCCATAGACTATAATTAAAATATTAGTAGATTCATGTGCAGCTACTAAACTGACAGAAAAGCATCATTTGGTGCTCCAACACATGGCATGAATACATGGACAGAAAGTCATGCCAGCAGTGCAACCACAGTCATTGCCTGGCCTCTGTGAGAGCCAGGACTCATGCCTGGAAATCACAGAAAGGACTCCAGCCCTCTGCTGACAATGCCATTGCTGCAGACAAACTGAGAAGACAGCATATTCGGTGATATTTGTGGAAAGTCCTTAAACAGATAGTTAAGTAATATTTTAAAAAATCTTCCTCATCTTAAGACTCAGAACTATCACAATAGAGGGAGTTAGGACTCTGTATAGTGCTATTAAGAATATCTCACAAATGGGAAAAAAACAAATTATGGGATAAACAACTTAGCTGAAATTGGCATAATGCCAATTGTAATTTCCATCAGTTTGGTAATTCATATATTATCCTTTAAAAGTGGTTTCCAAATGCCAAAATTTGACAGATAAAAGATTTAGAAAGACTTACTACTGATAAGATGCAAACCTTAGAAAAACTTACTAATGAAAATAAGAAAAATTGCCTGGTAAGATACTGCATTGCTGGTGGGAATGCAAGTTGGTACAACCTCTTTGGATGTCAGTGTGG
>LOJH01035433.1:0-15769 GCA_001685095.1 Ellobius talpinus | reverse complement strand
CCTCAGTCATGGCCAGGTTCTACACGTAAGGACATATCAGTCATGGCCAGACTCCACACATAGGGACACCTCAGTCATGGCCAGACTCTACACACAGGGATATCTGAGTAAGACTTGTCTTAGAGGGCAATTTCTCTCAGAAGCATCTCATTTCTCTCCTCCTGATTAGGACCCTGAAGCATCATGGTGGCATTGTGTGCGTGTGGGTGCTACCAAACAGAACCACACTGAAGTCTTTATTCCTGCTACAAACAGAGCTTTACCTCATTTGTCTTAAATCTATACGTCCTTCTCTCCTGGATGACCATGACTGCAGAGGACGTCACTGACACCTGATGGTAGGAAGGTAGTACGTGACACCGCTCTGTGGACATTCCAAATGAATCTCCCCACCCAAACATACTTCACAAGCAGACACTGTGCATAATCACAGGGACATGTGACCAAATGTAGAAGATTAGATGACCAAGGCTGTGGAAATGGCTCTGTGGGTAAAAGCTCCTGCCACACAAGCCTGACAACTTGAGTTTGGATCCCTAGTCCCCAGGCAAATGCACACGTGTCTACCTGTCATCCCAGCAGGCACTCTTAGGGAGATGGGAGCAGAGACGAGACTGCAGAAGCTTGAAGGCCAGTGAGCCTGGGTTACACAGAGGCAGAGACTGTCTGTCTCACACAAGGTGAAAGGACAAGGAAGGACAACTGAAAGATGTCCCCTGGTCTCCACACATGCACCCTGACACTCACATACCCCTCACACACACAAGCATAAACAAACACATTGACACGTCTCTCTCTCACACACACACATACATACACACACACACACACACACACGACAAAGGCAAACACCTTGAACAAGAAGGACCTGCAATAGAACAACACAGCAAGGTATTCTTCACCACCAGCCATTGCCAGCATCCTCATGGAAGGGACCATGGCGGCATCCAAAAGATAAATGGTTGAAAGTGGGGCTCTCAGGAGAACCCAAGAAGAATGTTACCCCATGTTTCACTCGCTGATCAAGGAAATGTAATTTGGCGTATTTACTAACATATGATCTAGCAAAATCATGTAAGTGTCCTCCATCTAAAAGAGACGCCTGTCTGAATACAAAGTCTTAGTTGGGTGTTTCCTTTCAGTGACACACAGGAGACCAACAGAAAAGTGAGCAAACCACCAGCAAAGAGCTCAACAAAACTTCGCAAAGTGTGTGTACATGTCCCACGAGCTTGAGGGGAGAAAGACCGAGCCACCCCTGCCTCAGACCTTCAGATCCTCTCTGTTCTTACCTACTCTCGAAGGCAGGAGTTCTCAACCATGACCCCTCTGGAAAACCGCTATCTCGAAAAATATTTACATTACTTCTCATAACAGTAGCAAATTACAGCTATGAAGTAGCAACAATAATAATTGTACGGTTGGGGTCACCACAACATGAGGAACTGTATTAAAGGGCAACAGCATGAGGAAGGCAGAGAGCCACTGCACTAAGGGGAGCCAGACTTCACCCTTCTATCACCCTGGACAAGTTCATGGGGTCTGTGTCAGAGGCATCAGACAGGATGATTTTGTTTTGTGGTCTGGCTCCTTTTGCTCAATGTGTTGGTGAGTCATGCACATTATTGCAGATTGTCATAATCATTCAATGCCACCGCTGCAGAACATGCCCTGGGCAAGATTCATCCCGTCTTCTATCCAGTTTACTTACCCTTGATAGATGTTTGGATTGCTGCCAGCTTTGTGTTTTAATTTTTTATTTGTTTGTTTGCGCTGCTTGGGACTGAGCCCAGGGTCTCCGCGTGCTAGCTGTGCGCTCTGTCAGTATTCCTCTGTCCCTTTTTAACGTTTGATTTCGAGAGGACAGGACCTTCAGCTGCATTTCCTTGGAGGGCATTTAAGAGCCACTTCACGGTACAAAGCAACTTCTTCCTCGTCCCTTGTCTCTCCCACTTTCTGAGTGACAGCCACTCACAAAGACACCTTTGTCCTTCTCAGTCCAGTCCCATCTCATCTCTAAATTGCCAAGGCTGACTTTCAATCCTCCTGCCTCAACCACTTAAGGAGCTGGGGTTTCAAGTCTATGCCACTAAGTCTAACCAACTCTGTGCTTTTATTTTATTTATTTATTTATTTATTTAAAAAATGCTGCTATGGACATTCTTGATGCATCCTTTGGTGAACTTCCAGGTGCACTCACGGTGCTGATCTGCCAGCCACAGGGCTGCATGCTCAGCTGTTGGCCCTGAGAAATGGTTTTCTAAAGGGGTTGTACCGATTGACACAGCCCCGGAGAGGAGCACACCAGGTCCTCCAGATTCTTGTTAATACAGTGCTTCCTGGTCTTCGTCCATGTGGGGGGCAGTATTTCTCAACTTTAAAATGCCTTTCCCGGCTATGCCTCTATTGCCTCCTCCAGTAACCACTCAATGGCGGTGGCAGCAAGGATAAAACTACTCAGTGATCGCTCATGACACAAATGTAACCACGAGCCACAGCCTACCTTGGTCTTAGCACAGTGGACAGTTGAGAGTATCACAGAGTCAAGTCTAAAAGCCCCTGAGGCTCTCCAGGCCTTCATGGTCTATTTTCTTATAGGGCAAGCCCATCACAGGGTGCAAGGTAGGCCCACCTCTCAGGCCTCCTCCTTCACCCTTCCCTGTTTAGGTGGCACCCCATCCTTCCCAGCTTGGTCTAACCTCCTCTATAGAACCCATACCCCATTTCCTTAGCTCTCTAGGTCCCCAATTCACTAGTCCTATGAGCCACCTCCTCTACATCAATCTAGATGTCCCTAAGTGTTTGTAAGCAGGGCTCAGGCATGAAGCAAAAAGCTGCATTTCTACAGTCCCGGGCACTACCCTGGCTTGAGGGTCTCTGAGCTGAACTTCTCTTTATCCCACACACAAGCTTTAACCTTTTAGTCACTGTGCCCAGTCCTAGGGAAAACATCCAGAGAAAACAGAACAAACCTCCTACCTCCTCCACTCCTCGCTTCTAAATGACAAAGCAGCTTTATCTGAGGAGAGGGCTCAGACCAGCACGCACAAGCCAATTACCCCACATTGCTCTGTGGGTCTCGTAACTTCTCTAAGAGCTGGATATTCACACTCCCATTTTACAGAGGTAAAAAGAGAGACTGAGAGAGGTCAAGGAATCTGGTCAAAGTCACAGGGCAGAGCAGGGAACCACAGGTGCACAAGGGATATATCAGGCTCCACCCTTCCCGAGGAATCTTCAGGCAGAAATGCCAGGCCTCGATGAGGCACAACCTTACTCCTGGGCCGTTCTTCCCATGAGAGACTGGGCTTAGAGTGTATGGGAGGCAGGAGAACGGCTGCCAGATGCCTTTGAGACTTGTGAGCCAGGCAGAGCAGGCCCTCATACAGCAGGGGGTGCTGGATGGGGAGGGACTGCCTATCTCCAAGGGACTAGACAGATTGGAGGTATCTTTTACTAGTTTGTGATTTTTCTAGGGACTTTCTTAGCACATTTGAAAGCAAGACAGCTTCACTAGAATCCTTCTAATTTCAATGCCTACCCTAATCTGATTTTCACTGAATAAGCAAGCCATTAGATTCTGTGGGCTCATCTTTCTGAAGCTGCATCTGACTCCTGAGCTGGCCACATCTGGGGCAGATGCAGCCTCAGTTTTTCCTTCCACAGACAAAGGAACCTTACTAACCCTTTCCAATCACCACCGCTTGCCGTGTGCCAGATGCTGAAATATGTTCTCTGGGTGTCTGTGCATCTTATTCACCCTGCCCCGCACCCCTCTGAGGGACTTCTAAAGATGTGGTGGTGTCTTGGATAAGCTGGTTAATTTGTCCAAACCCACAGTCTTCATGTTAGCACCACGACAAGCCCATGCCACCAATAAAATGTCCTTATTGGAGCTTCAGTTGATTGACAGCCATCTCAAAGCGACTGACCTCATCTTCAGGTCCCGTCTGAATTGGTGTGACTTAGTCAGGTAGAGAAGGACACTCATTAGCTTTGTGGACAGACACTGTCCCTCCTGAGCATTCCTGGACAAGTGCAGAAGAGGAAAATCTCCAAGTGCTGAGGGATAACCTGGAAGGTTCCTCAGATACGTCACTGGGTCCTTACCCCCAGTTGTTGAAGACGGGGGCCCAGAGAGGGCTAATGACCTGCCCCAGTGCACAGAGTGAGAGATGCCATCTGCAGGCCAGACTCAGGCCATGGCCCTCCAGAAGCTAAGAGTCCAATGCTATTCTAGGTGGTCCCTACATGCAGCCACGTTTCTCTTGTTTGTTGGGTTAGCTCACACACAGCGATGAACAGATGGGGCAAATCAGGGACTCTGTGACTCTCTCTCAGTAAAAAGCTAGGCCCTACAGGGAATAGTAATTTCGAGATGGGCTGGGAGAAGGGGAGCGGCTCCATCTTTATGAACACCCTTGAAATTACATTTCCAACCCGCCGCCAGCCCCTCCCTAACCCGGCACACACACCCCCATCCTCGTTATTTGCATCACATTTTGAAAGAGTGACTATTTCCTGGGTTCAATTTCGCTCCTAATAGTTGGAAGGAAACAAACGATAGGCTGTAAATGCTGACTGCTGCACATGAGAAATCTCTTTATTACGGGGAGCCACGGTGAATAGAGTGCAAGTTCCTCCCCTCAACCTGTCCTCTAATGTCTTCTATCTGAACCCCTCACAGGCAGGGACCTGGATCTTTAAAATAAATGTATTTTTAGCCATCGGGATGCAAACGTAAGACTGGAGAGACAGAAGTACCAGCTCCCTCTCAGAGCTTTCCTTCAATGAATCCCAGAGACTTATGCATTTTTCTGAGCCCGTGCTTCAGAAGGATGTGCGCACATCAGTTCCCCATGACACACACTCCATTTTCTCCCTGGACATAGGGTGGGGCTTTGTTCCCTCCCTGCATTTTACTCTCCAGCTGGGAAATGACATTAAATTTCATCAGATCCGAAGCAAATCCATAGTCTTGAGGCCCTTTCCTTCCCGGCCCTTCATATTTATTCAGAATTCATGAATCATGTTCCAATAACATAGCCATAATTATTTCTAAAGTGTGATGTTTGTGGCTTTGACAGGAAATGGTTGCAAAAGGCCTTTTCTCTCCGATTGTTTGTAATCTCAGGCGTAATCGCTGTCGCTGCCTTCTCCACAGCGCAGCGGGCGAAACGCAATTTTCATTTTAAATCTGAATTGCAAGTCTTCACCCCAGTTTTAATTAAAGCAATAAAAGCCATGTCATCTTTGCCCTTTGCAATGTACACAGACTTGGAAGCCAGAGTGACTAAGCGCAGAGCCTCGGATTTCAACCCTGGCGGGAGGGTCTCCTGTCTTGCCATGCATTTACTGGGAAGTGATTTTGCTTCATGAGACCTCAGTCACCTAGGCTCTTCCTCATGCATTACTGTGCCTAAGTAACAAGGGATGTGTGTGGAGTAAAGGGGACCTTTGACTCCAGTGTCTAAACCCAGGGAAGTGCACAGCAAATGTTAAATATTATTACCATCAATTTTTTAAAAAATTATTGTGTGCGTGTGTGAATATTTTGCCTTTATGTATGTCTTTACACTACATGTGTGCTTGTTGCCCTTGTCATAAGAAGGCAAGGTCATCAATGCCCTGGAACTGGAGTTACATATGGTTGTGAGTCACCCTGTGGGTGCTGGGACTTGGACCAGCAGTCCTCTGCAAGAGCAACAAGTACTTACAACTGCTGAGCCATTTCCCTAGTGGATTTGAGTGTGTGTGGGGGGCAAATCAACACCCTTTCCTGATTATTAGTGGGGAAACTGAGGCCCAGCAAGACAACAATATAGGAACTGAATGAGGAAAAACTTGAGACCAGAGTTTCTTCCTTTTTCCCACTCTGGGCATCCTACACTGCCCCCTACTGGAAGGAGGCTTCCAATACAAAGCCACAAGGAGCCGTGTATATACTCCCTGCGAAAATGTGTAAAATGTTTTCCTACAAGAACTCTGAGGGAATGTGTCATCAGACCTTGGGATTTGTTGTTGGCATGAAACGTCAAATGAGAACTTTAATGTTTCCCTTATGCATTTCCTTTCGGTAGAGTATTGGCTCAGATCTCTTTCCCTTTGCTCCATGACGATTTTGAATTGATTTCTCGTAAGTCTTTATTTCTTAAGGAAGTTCATCCTTCATTTAGGTTGTGAGCTGAAAGTACTCTTGCCCAATTTCCCACCTGCATCTTCACTCTGGCGTTCTTGTATTACAAAAAGTTTTTCAATTTTTTTCTTCTAAAGTGTCCAGTAGAAGATTCCCCCTGCCCAAAACCATGAAGTACTTTAAAGGAGGTCTTATTGGTTCACTTATGACTTATCTCAGACGTTTAAATCTTCAACTGATTTAAAATTTGCCTTTAAATTTTTTGAGACAGTTTTGTGTAGTCTAGGCTGACATTAAACTAGTTGTGCACTGAAGGTGACCTTGAACTTGTGATCCTCTCACCTCCAGGGTTCTGTGCTGCTAATCTGGTTTTAATTTTGTCGTTCCACGCAGGAAAGGGGCTGTAGGTCCAACATCATTTTCCCTAGCCCCCCCTTCCTCCTTGACACACTCTGTTTGTAGCTTTTAAGACTCTATGGAAGGACAAGAAAGACTCCATTTTAAAAGGGGGGATGGGGCCATCATTCAGTAATCTGCTCTCCCCATTCATCTCACTTTTCATAAGTTTCATTGATCCCCAGGGTGTTGATCCATGGGCTGAGAATTCACAGTATATGTGATGGCTCCAGACTCAGATGGCCATCTAACTACTTGACTGTCTCCATTGAAATGAGCCCCTCAAATGTCAGATGGCCAAGACTGCTCCCATTAAGCCTGCCCTTCCCCAAGGCAGAAGACAACACAGCCATGTGGAGCTTGTGACCAGCGGATGGAGCTGGAAGCAGTGACAGACCAGCTGTGTGCCTCTCTTCTACTTTCTCCACATCTGTCAGCCTCATCACCTACTAGCTTGATCTACAAAGTCACACCTCAGACCCTCTACTTGTCTGCATCTCCTCTACCTCTCCTACAGTCTAGGATCCTTCGCCTGCATAATCCAGACCCTCCCTTGGGTCTCCCTGTGTCTAATCACGCTACTGAGAGATTTGGCAAAACTTGTATCATTCATCTCAATCCGTTTACCCCTTCCTCCCTCCGCGCTTCTTGCTCTCTCTCTCTCTCTCTCTCNCACACACACACACACACACACACACACACACACGTTCTTAGGAAAAACTCTTGAGAACTCTAATATAAATCTTATTTACAGCTATAAAATAGGAAAACTATCCACAGCCAGGAAGGCATCATGAGACTAACATTTGCAGTACCTGGAAGGGACAGACATTTGTTGGGCAGGAACGTCTAGGGGCTTCCCATAGAGGAAGCAGTGTTTGTATTGACATGGAGGTGACCAGATGCTCATCCCGTGTAACCAGAACATTATTTATGGGAATAAAACAATAGAAATAAGTCGTCACTGGTTTCTCTGAACACTGGTGTTTTGCTCTTAATTTAGATTCGCCCAAAGTAAGCCTGAGATGAGACTTCCTCTGACAAGACTCAGGGTAGGAAGAAGTGGGAATGTCGGGAACAAGAAAGGAGTGCGGGTTGCATGGCCAGGATGCAGCCTCCATGGGGGTTACAATGGGGATCTGCAAAGCAAGTTATCCTTTGGAAAAATAAGTTTGGCTTTCTGACTGCCCCACTTCCTCCTAGGACTTGGTTCCTATTTGTCAGAGGCCAGTTTTCTAGCTAAGCTGGCAGTCAAAACTCATAGCAGCTTGACCTGGGTACCTTAGACTGGTGAAGAGATTCTGGCACAGTGCCAACAGCCCCTACGGCCCTGCCTCATTTACTTCTCCCAGGACTCCAGGAGGCGGGTACCATCCTTCCTGTTAGTAGAAACCTGACATCATTACATAAAGACATCTGGCCTGTACCAGGCACAGAGGAGCAGGGATGTGAGTCCAGGTCTGTGGGAGTTCAAGCCCTTCCCTGGTAGGTTCCCCTTCTTTCTGGAGCATGCAACCTGGACCTATGGATCCCAGCAGCTCTGGGGCTGCTCTCAGCCAGGAGAGAACTGATCTTTAACAGGCTGACTCCTAAGGCTGCTACTCAGAACATCCTAGAAGCTAGTGTTTGCTCGACACGGCTTCCTGCTCAGATCCAGGGCCTTTGAATCCTAAGGTGCCCAGTGAACCTGGGAGGTAAACATACAGACAAGAAATAAAATGTCTTTGGCCTTTGACACCTTCATTCTCTCTATGCTCACATGGGTCCTACAGCAACTGGAACAGGACAATTCCTGCAACTGATAAGACAACACCCCGTGATAGGGGCATGTGTGTCTGCATGTGTGCATGCACGCGTACACGTGTGTGTGTGTGTGTGTGTGTGTGTGTGTGTTCAAATACAGACTCCAGGGAAAACAGAGAGTACCTGGCCACCTCTTGTCATTAAAAACCAGAAGTCAGTAGGATCCCACTGAGCCTTAGCATCCTAGAAGAGCCTGAGTTAATCCGTCAGCAAGACCAGCATGAACTTCATATTCTCCGTTTCCCTCATGGTCATTTGCAAAAAGCCTCCAGTATCTTCCAGTTCTTCTGTTCAAGAGCTAGCATCTACTTTCCACTGCTTGGATCTACACTTGCCCTGTGCCTAGCTTTAGCCAGTGGATGGAGCCGGAAGCAATGATAGACCGTGTCCATGCCTAGGCCTCAAGAGGTCTGGCAGCTTCTGGGCTTGCTATTCTGGGTAACCTGTTCCCCAGCTGCGAACAGCCTTGGTATAGCCATTTGGGGCATGACAGCTCCCAAGAAGCAGAAGCCAACATCCCTATCAACTAGCAAGAGGCTTTTCCGGATCTTACTGCTGCTTCCCAGCTATGCTCAGCCAAACTGCCAACCAATACAAGCCTGGACTGCTACACATGGAAGTCTTCATAACTGAAGCGCTTGTTTTCTCAACAAAACAGCATACTATGAGACGCGTAGGCTGCCTCTGCAAAGTTGATGATAATAAATTTGGCTTGTGTCACTGGCTGAGCTTAATCTTACAGAATTCTAGTTATTATTACTGTTGCTGCTATTATTATTAGATGGAGTGTTACTAAACTAGGTATATGCACTCAGTAGCTAAGACTGGTCTCAAGTTCACTATCTTCCTGCCTCAGCCTCCCAAGTGCTGGGACTCCAGGTGTGCATCATTATACGCAGCTCCTAATGTCTTCTTTTAAGGTAGGCAGACCCTGTGGTGACAGCAAAAAGATCTAGAAAAATTCTTAAGAAGCCCACCTATCCTGTTCTCCTGTTAGGGAAGGTAGAATTCAAAAGACAGATAAAAAAAGGCCACCTTCACACATCATACCAATGTTCCTGGAGTACTTTCTGAGTGACAGCCACAACCTCACGGAGTGCATGGCAGTTTTGCCACGGAGGTCACAGTCTTGAATGGAAACCGATAAAAGCTAAGTCATCACACACATATGGTAGATGACCACAGAGAGTAATGAAGGCAAAAATTAAAACCAACTGGTGTCGTGACAGAAAATCCTGGTCCCAGTTTGGAACTGGAGGTCACAAACAGCTCTCTGAGGAGGTGCTGGGTAGTTTTCGTAGTCAGAGCACAGCTTGCTATGAAGTTCAGTGTGGACTTGGGGACTCAGAGGTCCAGAGTAAGTCTTGATCATCTGGGATGACCGTGTTTCTAAGCTGATTCTGGACAACCAGGTCCATTGCGACATACCCAGGACTTGGAATTATCGCCCACCATTCCTGCAGGCTGGCACATGCAATAGCAACATAAAGACAGCTTTGCAGTGGCGACACAGTGTTCATGTGGGGCAGGCCAGAGAAGGGGTGGGGTGCGGCACCCCGGTATCAGCCTCTCTGCAACTTGGACTACATTATATTCCTCATTAGCAGAGTTTTCCATGGGCCACAGACTCACATCTTCTTTATAGCCCCCTGGGACCTGTCACAGAATGAGGCACATTATGCCTGTGAATTAAGAGGATTTTGTTTCCTCCAGCCAGAAAATATGAACCAATCATGATGGCTGAGGAGCCAGCCAACTTCAGTTGCCAAGACAGAGGTAGAAGCCAAGAGCAGGGCCAGGTCTGTCCTCCAGCTCCCCAAGGTTCCCAGTAGCTGGGAAACCTCTTGACCCCATCTGGCATCTTTAGCTGTTGCTATCCTACAGGCTCTCCTGCCTTAGGGTGCCATTCTCCATATTGTCACAGACATCAGCAAGGACCCCCTCCCTGGTCACAGTCTGTAATGAGGATGCTCATAGGTGAGAAATATCAACTTTCTATTCTCTGTGGAAAATCTGATCCCATCTATGGCCCCAGAGGCCCGGATCACCAGAGGACCTTCCAGGAAGTCCTTTGCCCTCTGCCCTTTACGCCATGCCCATCAGCCTCCTCAGTGGTCTCAGACAACTGATTCTGTGTGATGGATAGATTCTGTTCTCCTGTGTGTAGACACATACTCCAGATGTTATGTAGGAGGGAGGCGGTAGCAGAGAACATGGGACACCTCAAATCACTGTTGTGAAATCTGCCCCTCACACAGGAAATGTGGGCAAGACACCTGGAGTGTTAAGGTCTCAGCGATGCCTACTGTAAGCCAGTGGTATTCAGGGACTTCATTCACAGCCGGCACTGCAGTCCTGCTTTGACTGTCCCTCATAAGGACTCAACTGAGAGAATAGCTTTAGGCCATGTCCTACAACTCTGGCAACTGCAGCCCTCCTACCTCGATGCCAGCAGCATCTTGGCTCCACCAGCCCAAGGTTCAGACCCCCTCGGGGAGGAGGGGCACTCACCTGGCTGGTTGGCAGGAGCTCTGGATTTCCGTCACTCATCCCCACGTAGGCACTGTCACCATCAAACTAGAACAAAGACAGAAGTGGCTCTCATTAAAATGCTCCTGGAGGGAAACAGGACTTGTGTCCCAAGGAGGTCAGGGGATGGTGCTGAGAGAAAGGGGATGTGAAGGGTTGCAGAAGCAGGCACTGGAGCCCAGGATGCCAGCGGCCCCTGTTCTGTGGCCCTTGGAAGCTCATAACAAGAAAACAGACCAGAGGATGTCCCCCAGCGCCTGTGTAATAGCCATCAATTATTAAACTCTGGTTAAAAGACAGTTAGCAGGAAGAAAAAGGCCTGTCTGACAAAACCCAATGTGGTGAATGAATGACTCTACCTGGCTCTGAGCAGCATGCTTTCTCTGGAAGATTTCAATAGTCCAAAGAGGACGGCATTCTTTCCTCCCTGAACACCAAGGAAACACAAAGAGTGGGCTAGTTGCTCAGTGGGGAAGAGACCACACAGTGCCATTTGCTTGCTTCGCCAGGTTTCTTCCCAATCACCCTGCAAGCTCCCTCTAAGCAGAGACCAAGGCTTTTCTAGATCCTTCCATGCCGTCAACATTAGCCCAGGGCCCTAGACACAGCAGACACTTGAAAAGTGTGTTGGAGACTTGGGAGAGGGAAGAGTTACCCAGAGTGAGCAGTCGACTATGGCCTTGGGCGGGAAGCCCTCCTGAAGTTTGACAAGGGGTTTGGGGGCAGATAAGGGGGACAGGGCAGTGGACTCCTGTGAGGTCACCAGAGTCTCACAAATAGGCTCACCCACTCATTCATGCATCCGTCAATTCAAGCAATGTGGAGGAAAGAGCTGTCACAGGCTAGAGTAAAGCTTGCTCTGGCTTAGAGGAAGGACTTTGTTGGTGGACTCTTCCTGTAGAGCCTTGGTTTGCCTCAATTTGGGGGAGTCTTGGGCACCTCACACAGTGTCCTGAAGTATGCTGGGCGGAGCAGCTGTGCAGAAGGGCGAAGGCAGAAGGAGAGCAGCTTCTCCCCACCTCTGTCAAAGCCATGTCGGGCAGAGAACTTGGATTCAGGAAGTGAGGTAAGGGTGATCCCCAAGGGCTCAGGAGCTTCCTCTTCCTTGGCCTCCAGGAACAAAGGCCTCAGGTTTCTCCCTTGCTCCCCTCCTCATGGAGGACTCTTTTTGGTAAAAGAACGAGAAAACCAAGGAAAAAGTCACAGGCTACCCCTTCCCTCAGACAGAGCAAGGGCCTCCTTCCTGCATGTGTATTCAGACCCAAAGGCAAACACATCTCCCCCACTTCCCAGGACAAGCTGAGGGGAACAGAGAGTGTGGACACCCGTGTTCCTCAGACCCAGGCTCATGTGGACCCACGTCATACCCAGCTCAGCCCCACAGGTCTCATATCCATACACAACACAACCGATTTGCTCAGAGCACAAGCACAGGGTACATTGTCAGACTGTGGGAAATGGGCACACATTCCCAGCACACAGTCAGGTAAGGAGGGGCCGGTGGCAGAAAGACACTGCACACCTGCAGCTGTTTGTGGAACTCACATCAGTGCAAAGGCGACATGCATTTCTTGTTCCGAGACGCATTAAATGGTGGCACGGGGGCGAGATTCTGTGTACATCTCACAGTTTATCGATCCCTCCACCGAAAGTCATTTTCACACAACACAACCCTCTGCGTGCTTTAAAATGTGCAGAAGAAACACAGGGGGACAACAGCCTAAGAATTACTCTGAAACGTCAGGACATCCTCTTACCATTGCCTGGAATAGATTAATTTTCCCCATTTCATATTCTAATTATAATTCCTTTTCCCACTGCCATCTTCAGTGCTCATTACAGCTGGAAGATTGTTCTGCAAAAGCCAGGCCTTCATCTTCTCTCCCCAAGAGTTTTGTCATGGAAATGAGTTTTGGAATCTGAAAGAACCCACATTTTTTTTTGCAAATATTGAATGTGTGGGCATAACCCTTTCATGTCAGCCACCAGGGATGGGCTCACAGAGGCTTCTAAAGGGTCTGTCCCTCTCCACACAGTGTGGTCGCCTCAGGGATAGATGCTCTTAGGCCTCTATTTCAACAGCCACCCCCAACATAAGCTTGTCATGTTCACCCAAAGGATTGTTTTTATCTTAAAAGATATCTAACAAATAAGCAGCCAAAGTGAAAAACAAGGAGCCCTGATCTGGTAGAAACAGAGCCGAGCTCCATATGTCCCACCTTAGGCAAGTTCTTTATATAGAAGCCTTGGTTTCCCCATCCTTCTGACCCACAGTCTCTGATTCATGATAAATTAAAAAAAAAATCTATCTCTCACAGATACATGTTATGAGATGGAGACATGTGGTAAGTGGGAAGGATGAAAGAAGGAAGACAATAATGGACAGACTGATGCAGGTACAAATGAATGAGGGATGGATGAGGGATAAGCAGATGGATCAGTAGATGCAGGGCTGATAAATGACGGATGGATTGAGGCAGGGACTGATGGAGGATGGATTAACGGATGGATGAATGGATGGATTGATGGCTAGATAGAAAAGGGATAAATGAATGAATGAATGATGTATGCATGTACATATGGATGGGTGGATGAATTGTGAATGCATAGATAAAGGAAGAAACCAAAGAATGATGGGTAGATGGATGGATGGATTAATATATAGATAGATGGATAATAGATGGATTGGTTGATTGATCAATTAATACAAGGACCAAGGAATGAATGATGGGCAGGGGAATAGATGGTTGATGGATGGGTAGGTGGGTAGATGAATTATGGGTAGAAAAGTGGTAGGATGGAGGATACATGGATGACAGATGACAGATAGTATAAATTCTCACTGTCTGATGGAAATATAGTACAAGGTATAGATGTGAGCCACATGTGTGATTTACATTTTTCTAGTAGTCGCGATGTAAGAACAGGAGAAACTCATTTTCATAATGTATTCTATTTATCCTAGTATATTTATAATGTGATTTCAACATTCGATTAACATTAACCTATTAATTGTTGGTTAGATGGTTCATTAGTGAGGTGAAGGAATGAAAGGATGCCTGTTCATTCATTGATCCTTGTGTAATGAATGGATGGGTAGATGGGGTTGGGATTTATGGATGGGATGGTTGAGTCAAGAGGGAGTGGTGGACCTCCACTCTGGCCCCGGGGGCTCTAGGTGGCTGGGAGATACCCAAGCATGCACCCAGCAAGCACCACTACGATGAACAAATACGCGATGGAGGGATGGGAGAGATGCCGTTTACACGGCAGAGAGATGGGAGAGAAAGAGAAGCAGAGTGGTTCGTGTGCCATGGAGAGAGGTGAAACTGGGGACACGTGAGAAACAGGCTGAGAGAGGAGCCTGCACAGCCCCCTGCACAGCCCCCATGGTAATATCCAGGCCTGGGCTACTGCAAAGGGTCTGGGTCTGTGGTCCTACCATAGCCAGAGTCTGTGTTGATGTCTGTGACCCGTGTTACCATCAAAGGCCATGCAGATGCCTGTGGTCTGGGCTGCCATGTGAAGGTATATTGATGTTCTGTCCTCAAGCTGAGCTGGCCCCGCCCTCACTGGCTGCAGGAGAGCTGACCCCACCCCTCTCTGGCCTGAGCACTCTGGAAAGCTGGTCCCACCCCTCGCTGACCTGCAGCATCAGCAGTGACATGGGCACAGGAGAGCTGGCCCGCTCTGTGGTGTGGGTATGGGAGATCTGGCCTCACCCCTCTGGGGTGGGAAGGCCCAGCAGAGCCAAGATCTAGGGCCTTGAGTTGGCCCACCCTAACATCTACCCCATCTGTGAGCTGCTAGAGAAACAAGGGGCTGGTCCTGCAGAACCACGGCCTCAGGATCTCCATGACTCTGGGCAACAGCGGGACATCCAAGAGGAGTTTTGGTGAGGGTCCGGTGTCAATGGTGTAACAGAAGCCAGAGGCCTTGAACCAGGCCAGTGACTCATTGCAATGAAAATTCATAGGTAAAGCTGCTTGGGTGGAAAGGTCCGCTGCCTGACACCCCACGGTTTCCAAAGCCACCGTGACAAACAAATACGTGATGGAGACAAGGGAAAGACAGAGGAGCGCGTGGTACATGCACCATGGAACTGGAGATGCAATGGCTGAGACTCCTATGAGAGAAGGCTGAGGTTGATAGAGGAGCAGGTCACTGCCCAGAGGGGCTGCCCAGACTTTTTCAATTTCTTTCTGAGAAAACGATTGGAATGGCAGAGAAGACAGACAAATGGGTGGTAGTGGTGGGAGTCTAGGAAGCATGGAGAGATGGGTGGGTGCCTGGGAGAAACAGGCTAAACTGCATGAGTGAATTAGCAAAGGGCTGGTGAATCCGATGTGTCCTCCCCACTCTGTACTTTCCCTGAACAAGAAGACTGTGCTCCCGGCTGCAGTACGCCACCACCCCTCAGGAACTCATCTTTAGCTAAGTCACCCCAAATTTCAATCGGCAGTTTCTCCCTGGACGGTTTCCCATTTGTTCCATGGTCACTTCCAAGAAGACACCTCCACCACTGACATCATGGGCACGGACTGACTCTCTCCCCAGCGCTCGCTAATCATAACAGATGTCAGCACACCCAGGCCTAGCTCAAGGTTCCTGGGCGACTCTGAACTTCTACCTACACACGCTCCCACAGTCTGATCACCCACGAGAGCTTTCTGCTCCACTCCTCCACTGACCTGGCATCATTAGTCAGTCTCTTCATTTCTCAGACAAGCCCTGCTTGATCTCTATTGCCACGCCCACGCCGGCACCTGTGTGACAGAATGTCTCTATGGTAGGAGTCGATGTTAGGTGAGGGGCAAGAGCTTCTCGGAGCGATGCCCCTGGCAGATTCTCGGCAGTCGGCAGACTAACGCTGTCTGACTAGCCTTCTCCTCGATCAATGAGTTC